>JALPQD010000915.1:31712-66084 GCA_023101885.1 Typhlomys cinereus | reverse complement strand
AAGCTCTGGGTGCCTCAGCCATGCACATGCAAATCAGCAGGGACTGGGCAAGGTTGGCATAGCTGCAGGACTGGGTCATTTGACCAATCACCAAAAGCCCCAGCACCCCATATGTATAAGACCACCATAAATTTCACCTTGTCCTTGCAGTTTAAGAGTTTGATATTTTCAATTCCAAAATACAAGAGATGATTAGTCAGAATTGTGGTTAATACATCCAAAGCATTCTGAAATAATTTTAACTACGATGATGACTGGGTCACTACAAGATGAAGCAATACACTGAACACACATCAAGACAACATTGTGCTTCAGTGAGAACATTATTCGTGGTTCCACTATGAACTATATGAAACTTAGAGGTCACACATGCAAGAAATGAGAAAATAGGAGGAGAGACTGGTTGGGAAGAAGTCTGCAGTGACATAAGGATGGGGATGGTATGAGTAATAACAGGTGAAATTGAAATAAATTCATTGACTCATGTATAGAATCCCCAAAAGATGAAAATTAAATTTAAAAGAAAATCAGGCAGTGTTTTACTAAGCTGACATGAATTTCATGAACTTTAAGTTTTATAAAATCCTGGCATTGTTATAATATTAATATAATATTTATTTAATGTCATGAATTGGGATAAGGAAAAACTATTGAAACTATACAAAAAGTAGTAGGCTTAGAACTCTGGATAAGATAAAGGGTTGAGCACCTAATCACTCTCCTTTAGAAGAGAAGGAAATTGATAAAGAAGAAATCTGAAATCAAGATACAATCTTTGTTATCCAAAAAAAAATAATGAAAATGTAAGTCATCCTTGTTGAGGAGAAGAAAGCAAAGGAGAATTGTTAATGCGTAATACAGAAAAGAAAACGTGGGGGTGCTGCATGTTCAGCACTCAGTGCCTGTCATTTCACTTGGGGCTTTATAAAAACCAGGAGTTGACCTACAATCCAGACCCCCACTATGTACCAGTTCTGACACCTTCTCACAGTGTTCCACCATGGTGAAAACATCACCCTCTTCAACTGGCCACAAATTATTAGGAAATCACCCCAGATTTTTCCTTTCTGCTCTTCATTGATCAATGGGTCTGTCAGGCAAAAGTCTCTGATTAGAGAAGGTGTGAAACTTTTAGCCCTGTACCTGATTCATAGCTTGCTCATGTTCCTGTCAGTCATGATATTAAAAGTCTATCACCTTTTCCATCCACTATAAACTGCTCTATGCCTTCTACACCATGATGACCTAAAACCTTCTAAAACCATTGTCATAGTTAAAGACAGGTGTCAACTTGACTGTTGAGGGTTTGAGCTCTGGGCACATTTGTAGAGAATTAGTGGTTGAGTTAGGCCCAGAGCAAGCCTGCAGGAGATTGTCTAACTGATGGGGAAGGCCCGGCCTATAGTGGGTAGGATTAGGCCCTGTAATAAATCATGGGGAGCTGGTTGAGAAAGTCGGCATCCTTCTGTACACTTAGCCAGACATGCTGGTCTGGCAAGTAAGGATGGTCCCTCTATCAGCTATTATGAAGAGATGATGTGGCCAGTTCCCTCAGCCCTGGTGTTAGCGTGAGTTCTCCCATCAAGCTGGACTGAAAACTGTAGCCAAGAATTGTAAGAGAGAATAAACCCTTGTTCCCTTAAGCCATTTGATAGTCATTTATCAGCAACCATGCAAGCAAACTGCAACAACCATGAACATTTGTGCTGTATTCTGGCAAGATTGTCTATATTTTCCCCATCTCTTGAAAATATACTAAGTATTACTTCAAAAGTAACATAAAATTTAATGGAGTCAAAGTCAAGATATCATGTCAATCAAAGCATGTCATGGATGTTTGCTGGCTGCTGACACATTTAAAACTGGAATTCATAGCAACAGTACATAAAGTTTACTTTTATTCAATGTCCTTAGCCTTTGCTATACTTATATATTTACATATGTGCCATTACTTTGGGGTTGAGATGATATCATCTGTGGTAATGAATTTTGCTTCCTTGATAATTTGAGATATTGAGTATCTATTCATGTGCCTGTTGTTTATTTTCATGACTTGCTTTTAGGAGCATCTTTGCTGTAGTTCTAATGACTGGACGGACAGTCTAAACCCTCAGAAAGGGAGAAAGTCTTTGTAGGTGACCTTATGTCCTCCTTGCCTAATTTAAATATGTAAACAGATTCTGGGTTGTCCCATGGAGAGGAACTTTGTGTGAATCTGGCTGAACTTGGAGGTCACATTAAACTTTGTTCACAGAGAGAACATAGATGGTATATAAAGACAAGGCTGCATTTTTTTCTTTGGATATTTTATGAAGTCAGGGAAATATTATTGAGGGGACTGGGCTAAAACTGCACAATCCAACCCCCAATATGAGTGATGCCACTGCTGTCCTTTGCTCACTCTGATCGACTCTTCTTGTCCTCCCAATTCCAGGGATTCTGGATAGCCTCTTTATCTTAACTATGGTATATCCACCAAGTGATCACTCTCTCCTAAGTCAATTCCAGATAAATGATAAGGGCAAAGAAAAATTCAGCAGGCTCGTATATGTTCTTATTTTGATTACTCCTGCATTGGATGTGAAGTATATGTGGACAGGAAATTCCCTAACCATTGAGTCATAACTGACCTAGAGTTCTTCCTGGTGCAACATTTACTCATGACTTTGCAGCTGAATCAGAACATGAACATGGAATCCAGGAAGTGTTCCCTCTGATCCAAAGCTTCATCTCTAAAATGATGCCTCTGTTTCCCAAAGGACTTATAGGTCAGTGTCGACCCAAACACCAGGTAGAGCACAACATGTAAGTCATTGACACTGCACCCACCACTGGGCTTCACCATGAGCCCTTCTGTTGTCATATCTGACCTTCAGCCCAAGCATTCAGGGTCTTGTTACCTGAGAGTAATGTGGAAGGGTAATATATTTTTGTGCTTTTTGTTAACACAAATTCTATTGTTTAAAGTATGGTATCTTGTCTAATTTCCTATGTTTACATTTTTATATTATCTTTTATATCACAAGAATCCTTTCATTTCACCTTCAACCTATATTAGCTGATCCACGATTTCAAAAGAAACAAATATACTCATATCTCAAAAAATCTGAACTCCTAAACAGCACAACTGGATTTTCATTTCTAAGATATCAATTGGAGCCATGTATGGTGATTGATGCCTGTAATCTGAACAGTCAGGGAGATAAGAGAGAAACTGGACAAGACCAGTCTTGTCTGCATAGTGGTTGTCTAATCAGCAAGGTTTATGTAGTGAAAGCCTGTCAATAAATATACAATCTTGCATTGTAATTCACAGATGTTGCTTTTCTTTGAACATTCTTTGAGAATATTTCAAGGTTTAGCCACAAGAACATCTTTTTCAAAAATATATTTTCCAAATCCTTCCTGAAATTTGAAAACTAAAAATGTGATTTTCTTCCAGCTATTTTCTGATGCTGTGCCTCACTTATATTATAAGTGAAGGAGGTATGGTGAGAGAAAATGACAAGTGGAAATTTCAACTGTGGAGAGAGACAAAAATATCATCATTGGGACCAAAAACATTCCTGTGTCATGTACACTTGCAAGATACTAAATCGTAAAAGTGCACTACCATACTAATATTCTCACCCTGTCTACTTAACCTGATTTAAATGATGTACTAACAACCTAATGGCCTCATCTATGAACTAACAATAACAAAAGGCAAACATACCCGATCCAAGGCAAGCACTAGAAATAACTGCCCAATTGTAATAATACCAACTAAATCATTTCAGAAAAAAAACACAGAAACTAAAAGTCCTAAGAGACAAAAAAAAAAAAAAAATGCCCAAGTCAAAGTACAGACCCATGAGAAACAAAACCCAAAAAGACCAATCTCCCACTGAAAGGATTAATCCCATAATGATGGTTCCAACCAGAACAAATTCACAGAAAATAGCCAAGAAAGCCAGACCCAAGATAACGACTTTCAAACTATGATTATTGCCATGATTAATACTATGAAAAAGGAAATCCGAGAGGAGTTAAACAACTGCATCAACCACTTTGAACAGGAACACAATAGACACTTGGAGGAGTTGAGAAAAACAGTTCAAGAAACAAAAATAGCCATAGAGCAGTTAAAACAGTCTCAGGCAGAGTTTAAAATTGAACTAAAAGACAAGTTATCTTCAACCCAAAACTCAACAGAGAGTCTTATCAGCAGAATAAATGAAGCAGAAAATAGAATTTCAGATCTTGAAGACAAAGTGAGAGAATTAATGAGCTCAATGGAAGAGATTGTTAAAGCCAAAAAGATACTTTAGAGGAACATTCAAGAGATATGGGATACCCTGAAGAAGCCTAACATGCACATCCATGGAATACCAGAGCAAGAATCCCAAAATACCACACCTGAAGAAATTTTTCAAATTATCATAAATGAAAACGTCCCTCAACTAAAGAATGAGAGGCCCATCCAAATACAAGAGGCATTTTGCCCTCCAAACAGATAAGAACAAAAAAGAAAATCGCCATGGCAAATAATAGTCAAAACACTCCACATTCAAGACAATGAAAAGGTGCTGAGAACTTCAAGAGAAAAAAAGCAAGTCACTTTTTTTTTTAAATTTTTTATTATTTATTCAATTGTATGTTTGTGTGTATGCATGTGTGTATGTATGTGTGTGTGTGTGTGTGTAGAACCACGGGCGAATTCGGGAACCACCATGGACCACCTCCACTTCCTCCTTGTTTACTCTGCCCCCGGGATTCACAGGCTCCGCCCTACCAGGACCGGAAACGCAGGCCGCCCCCGCTTCTGCCTGGCGTCTATACGTGGGATCTAGGATCCGAACTCAGGACCTACCACCTACAAAGCAGAGGCTTAACCCCTGAGCCACCTCTCCAGCCCCGCAAGTCACTTTTAAAGGTAAACCTATTAGAATAACAAATGACTACTCAATGGAAACAGTAAAAGCAAGAAGAACTTGGAAAGACGTACTTCAAGTATTAAATGGGTATAAATACCGACCCAGACTGATATGTCCAGCAAAACTATCTGCCATGATCGAGGGAGAAAGAAAAGTTTTCCAGCACAAAGACAACTTGAAGGGATACATGTCTACCAAACCAGGCCTTCAAAAAATGCCAGAAATGATACTCAAAGTTGAAGAATAAAACAAACATATCCAAGAGGACAGAAGGGAAGTATAATACCACCAAAACATAAATGTCAAACAATATGCTTACAAAATCCACTAACCATAAAAAATGTCCAGAATTAAAAATACTTTCTCCATTATAACATTAAATGTCAATGGTATTAACTCACTGATCAAGAGATCAGTGGATTAAAAACCACAACCCATCAATCTGCTGCTTTCAGGAAACTCATCTCACCAGAAAAGATAGGCACGTCCTAAGAATGAAAGGCTGGTTGAAAATTTTTGCAAGCTAATGGAACCAGGAAACAGGCAGGGGTAGCCATTATGCTGTCAGACAAAGTGGACTTCAAACCAAAGAAAATTATAAGAGACACTGTTGGCCCACTCAAGATTTGCCCCAGGGCATGGCCGAGCACATGGGACTAAAGATGGTGCTGAAGGCAAGGGTCTTGGGTGCAACCTGATCACTTCACAGAGAGCCCTAATTGGCTTTCAGGTGTCTACCTGCCTCCTGTGCTGAGTGACATTGAACTTGACCATTAGCACCTGTAGGATGTCTTGACCTTGTGACACAATTGGATGCCTGTTTCACGCCTTGATGGCCTTTGTCTATAAAAGTTCCTTTTCTCCCCCCAATAAAGAGAGATCTGCTTCTGACAATCTCTCTGTCCCGTGCTGAGTCTCTGGGGGTAGAGGCGGAGGTGGGGATGGCTGGAACCTGCTTTCATCACAGCCAGCAGCTGTGTGTGTGAGTGAGTGAATGAGTGCATGAGTGGGAACCGGTTCCCACAAGTGGTGACCACGAAGGGACACTTCTGAAATCGGCGGAGCTAAGCAGGCTTCGGGGTAAGTGAAAACTTGGGAAATATGGGGAATTCAACATGCACACTGGACTCAGTGCCATCTGTACTCAAGTCCATATTAAGGAGTCACGGGTTTGACATTTCTGATCCAGGCATTTCCAGAGTGTAGGAATTGACTCTTGAGTTGGCTCCGAGGGCTCGCGCCATCAACATATTGTCATGGTACACATGGAATAAAATAGAAGGTCTAGCCAGAGAGCGAAAAAAAATCATAATATACCACCTTCCATGGAATTTTATTCCACAATTTCAGCGCTCAAGATGGCTTTCCTTCCCAATCCAATTCACCTGCACCGGAGCAAAAGGTACAGGTAGAGAGGCAGGGGCCAGAGCCATTCTGGAGCACGGCTCCAGGGGGGTGGGAGCCAACAAGCTATCCTGAGTGCCCCACAGGAGGCTCCACCCACTAACCATGTGGGCCTGGGGTACAGAGAAGTTGCTATGAATGGGGAAGCCGAGTGGCGTGGGACCTCGGAGCTGGGGCTAGGTGGGCAAAGCTATGGGCCCGCTGAGCCAGGGTTGGGTGGACATCCTGCTGGACCATGGCAGGGTGCAGGAAACCATGGGGATGGTGGAAATGCCTGCTGTTTAGAGGATGATAACCCATCACTGTGCGAACGCCGAGAACGTTACACAGAGTTGTGGGCTGAGACAGGGGCGCGCAGTACCAGTACCCAAGCCGCTACCAGTGGTGGAGGAGAGACTGCACGCGACTGCAGCAGGGCAACACGTGGGGATGTGGAACCATGCGGCAGGGGATCTGTACACGGCTGCGAGGAGGATGCGCACAGCCGGGGTACAGAAGCAGACCTGCATGTGGGCCAGCATGCAGAGACAAGCCGATGCCTGAGGGAGCGGAGCTTCCCATTTGGGAGGGCCGGGCGGAACAGCTCCTTGCCCAAGGCGAGGAAGGGCAGCGCCTATTCCAAGAGCCCAAAAAGGATGTGGGAAAGTCGCACGCGAGAGTGCCCTGTTCCCTTTATCAAAGGGAAGAGTTTAGGAGCACTCAGAGAACAGGAAGTGGTCCCCTGTACCTGGATTTAACTCCACTAGGGAGAGAAAGGGATGGAGAAGGATTAGAAGGAGACCCGCCTCCATACCCCTTAGCAAAAATCCATCCTGAATCCGCACGTAGACACACTGGTCCTGGCCAGGCTAGAGTAGAGAACCAAGGGCTGGAGCCCACGTATGCTGATGCATATCAGGTACAAGCCTATCCTGTTAACTTAAATCCAGGGGGCAATCGCCCTGCAGTGTGGTATCCTTGGGAAGCAAAAGATTTAAAAGAATTAAAGTGGGCCGTGCTAGACGATGGTCTAAATTCTCCTTGGGTTGAGGCCTCCTTCAAGATCTAGCTCACTAACCCTGTACTACTAAGGACTGGATGGATATGCCAAAGCGGTGCTCCCCAGTCCCACATTCATTAAGTGGGCAGCACTATTTAAGAAAGAATATGGGGTCCAGCAGCCAGCCATGGAAGCCCCATACCAAGACCAAGTCTGCTTGACAGGTTTAACAGCATGGAAAAAGCTAGATGAAGGTCATTCTGAACTGCCTCTAGCAGGCATTATACAAAGACCAGGTGAAACCCTCCCTGAGTTCATTGACCAGGTGGAAAAAAGTCTCCATAGTAAACTTCCCCCAGGCTCCCTAAGGGAACAATTTGCTAAATTGCTGGTATGGGAAGGAATGAATGGGGACCACAAAATAGCGTGTACAGGTCTTAAGAAGAGATCCATGGACACCTGGATTATTACTTCACAGGATGTGGGAACTAAAAAACATGAGAGTCAGACACTGCCTGTGGCCCTGGAGACACAGACAAAGGCACTGGCCCACATAGAGCCTGCAGGGCCAAGAGGGGAGAAGAGACAATGGAGTTCGTTTTCATTGTGGCCAGGTGGGGCATTTCAGGAGGGAGTGTCCCCAGGGCGAGGAAGGGAAGCCAAGGGAGGTAGGAGGGGCTAAGCCCCCTACAACTCCATGCTCTAGGTGCCCCAGAGGGCTTCATTGGAGGAGAAATTAAATCTAGAGGACAAGCCATTGTTAAAAGAACTCACCAATATTTTTTTTTGCCATTACAAAGAAATATACTTTATTCAAAAAGCAACAGGACAGTTACAATTGTTCAGCCGATAGAAATCCCAAGCCATATGGTTACAAGAAAGAAAAAGATTTCTTTGAGCTCTGACTTCAAAGATCTGGGAGTCTAGAACCACTGAGGAAACATTTTCAAGCAGCTCCTTGAGGGTAACAGGATAACCATCTCAGAAAAGATGCCTTCTTGCTTCAGGAATCATTGCAGGTAGATTAAAGGATAAAAGGTGGAGAAGATCCTGCTGGCTCCATGGCGGGCTTAGAAAAAAAAGATGGAAGTGTTGCTGTAGAAGCAGGTAAGACCATATTCCTTGTCTTCTCTTGGTCCTGAAGAATCCTGAAGTCATCACTTGCTCTTGGGTGGGCACTTCTGCTGGCAGGGTGGAGGAGGCTGCACAGGAGGGCACTTCTGCTGGCACAGCTGAGGTGGGCATGGCTCAGGGCACTTTGGAGGTGGGCAGGGCTCTGGGCACTTTGGAGGTGGGCAGGGCTCTGGGCACTTTGGAGGTGGGCAGGGCTCTGGGCACTTTGGGGGTGGGCACACAGGAGGAGGCTGGCAGGGCCCCTTGCACTGCTGCTGATGATAAGACATCTTGCTGGAGTCTTGGAATCAGGTTCTCCGAAGCAGATCAGGAACTGAGCTCCAGGGGTGCTGTGATCGTGCATGGGAGGACCTTTTTATAGTGCTGCTGCCCCACCCAGGGGAAGTGGTACTGCCCTATAGTGGGCAGGTCCAACAATTTCCTAACCAAAATGCAAATCCATGCACAACTGGCTTGACCAGGACTGCAAAATAGGAAATATCCTGCTCATGGGTATCGTCATGTTTTGAATGTTCTGACTCATAGTCCCTTCCTGGCCTCTAAGTTTCTATAACTGGTATCAGTTGGAAAACTTGGGGAATTCTATAACTGATGTCAACATTCTCTATAATTATTGAGAACAATATTACAATATCCCTTCCTGTCTTTCAGCTTCCCTGGAATTTAAAAACTATCTGGACTCTATGCTCTTATCTCATTGTTATTTTGTGGTACATGCATTCCTGTGCTTTCCTTATATTTCTCATGTAACTTTGTAGAATGCTTAAAGAAGAAAAGCAGAAGAAAGTCAAATTCTGATCTCTGTTCCATCATAGACAAACCCTGTGATCATTGGTTGTCCACTTCTCCTACCTAGATTTAAACCCTGCTCTATGAACAGAGAAAATAATGTCTGCTTTCCAGAGTGGGTAGTGGACAATTGGAACATCTTTCTCTACCATATTCAAGACTGAGATTTTCTCTGCCTCTTTCCTTCATCTATAGAATCCCAGATCTGACCTATATTCCCTGCCTCTTGGAACTCACCATCTTCCCACTCATAACAGTGCTGCTTTCCCAGAACAGACTGTCTTTCCAGAGTGGTTTTCAGTCTCCTCAGTTACTTTTTCCTTTATGGTTCTCAAAGATGTGTGCTTGTGTCCTTCCAATTAAAAAGAAACTTTGTCCATCAGCATATGAAACAAACAGGGAAAAGAGAATAAAATCCATGAACACTTATTCAAAATTTATTTAGTGAATTACCCAAGTGTGATCATTTCTGAGAAAAACTCACACCATGATATTAAATGATTAAGGGAAGGTTTGAGGAGAGGAGAGCAACAGACAATTAAAATCTGAAATGCAAGGAGAGAAAAATCACTATCGGAAGTTGATTTGTTCTCTTTCATTTTACAGATTTTTAAGCCTTTGAAAAGGGTTACTATTTAAACCTGTTCACGTGCATATTTACTCAATTTCCTCCACTCTAACCAATCCACCTTTTACATTATCTTCTTATTAACACATGTACCAAGTAGAATATACAAACACCTGGTATTTCTCTTACCTATACAATTTGCTAGAACTTGCTCACTAAAAACATACTTTGTCAATTCAGTTGTGGGTTAGATTTTTTCACACTTTTTTCCTACCTGCAATCTGGAGGCTGACTAGAAATACCACATTAAATGTGTGAAGTGATGTTCCTAGACCTTTCTAATCTAGATAGAGTAATCATGGAGCTTTCTAAAATGTGGTTTTATAATTGGAGGAGAAAGAACAAGAGAATGAGGAAGAGGAAACATCTAAAAATCTCTAAGCTATTCACAACCATTCTACCAAGAAATACAAAGCACTGAATCAATTTCAATGAAGCAGGTTAAATTTCCAGAATTGTCTATCCTTTTGACAGTAAGGAAGAATTTGGCCCTACAGAAATAGTTATGTCTTCAGGGCCTGAGGCAAGGTCCTTACAAATAATATCATCACTGGATGATACAGAATGGTGCACATACCACAGGGTAAAGTAAAGAGACTTTACTCAGCAGGCCAATTACTGTTCCCCATAATCTCTCATCACATCCAAAGAATTAAAGTTAGAAAAATGTTTGATTAATGCCATCCAGAATTAGAGAATTAACTTGCCAAATATGATCATAGCACTTGACCACACAGTTTGCTTATATCTGAATATTTCCCATTGAATATTACCTACTTCAAATAACAACATGTTCAGGGTAATCATCCAGCAACAAAGGTGAATATCACATTTGTTTTCTCCAATACGCTGAATCCAGGGGATAAAGGTGAATATATGCTATATACGTATACAGACTTTTCATTGAATCAACGAATTGCATTTGGTATGGTGGTCATCATCACAATGTTGATTCTTTGGATCCTGTGAGCATTAGGGGTGTGACTGTAAGTTCCTGAAAGAAACTTCATCTGTAAGGCTGATTGTCTGATTAGAGCCTCAATATGTGGAGCACTCTGGAATGTTGCAAATCTAGAGCCAAATTACCTTGGGTCCTCTTTAGCCCCTTTAATAGCCATTTATTGCCCACCTCTGTATGTGACCTAAGATCATTGTGACCATTAAGTAAATCCTCTGGAATGCACAAACAGACCCCTGATTCCCACCAACCAAAAGGCTAAGAATGTCATCAGACAGCATCTAAGCTGTATCTCTGTAACCTGCCTACCTGGTGTTCCCACCAATGAATTTGAAAAACAATTTATGATTTTCTTTGTTCTGCAGTTATAAAACCTATAGAAATTGATATCACAGTGAAACATGTGGAGTTTAGGTTCATCTGAATCTCTGTTTCTGGATTCTATCTAGACCTTTCTAGTCTAGATAGAGTAATCATGGAGCTTTCTTATCTGCTTTGAGACTAGAGTCATTACTTTCTGTCCACCGAGGCCTTTGCATCTTTTAGTGTCTTCTTCAATTTCTCACTTAAAGTTTTTTTCTCACTTAAGGTTACTTTACTAGTTAGATTTATTACAAGGTATATTTTTTTTGCTGCTATCATGAATGGGGTTGATTCCCCAATTTATTTCTCAATTTTTTTTATATATGAAGGCTACTTATTTTTTGTTGGCTAACTTTGTATTGAGAACTCACCAATATTTAAAGGCCCAATTAGAAAAAACAAAAAGGGGGAGTAAGCCCTCACCAACAGCTGGGGTTGGCATTATTTGCCATCAACGTTTTAAATTTTAAATTTTATAAAAGGACAACTTAAATTGAGATTCCAAAACACTGGGGAAGCCTATCCACCAAACCTTCTGTTAAGGTGCATTGAAAGGACCCGCCTAACTGGGCATTGGGGTCCTGATCCCTTGATTACTATGGGAAGAGGATTTGGATGTGTCTTCCCAATTGGGGAGTCTTCCCCGATCTGGATTCTGGCAAGGAATCTTAAATTCTATCCACAGGAGGATCCTCATAAAGGAGACCCAAAAGAATCATCCCCAGACTAACAAGCCAAACCAAGGGACAAAAAGCCCTTGGGACAGCTTTCTTTGCTTTTCTCTTTCAGAAACTATCCATGGTGTGCTCAAGGAAGATGTTTAGGTGATCCTGATTGATACCTTGCCTGGATAGAGTCAATCTGGGTTTGACCTAACATCTAAAAAAATTGTGCTTTTAATAACTATATTGCTTAAGTGTTTTCTCGGCATATCTTTCAGCAGCGCTCCAGTCAAGATCACACTACAGGCATCTATGGCCCCTGAACATCCTTGCCACGCCCCCGAAAAGTCACCTGCTGCCATGCTTGGTGCTGATGCCAACCTGTCTTCTCCACCATATGCATGACTCCTGCCCAATGGAAAAATCTCTCTGATCTAGCTAACTTGTCAAGTGCAGTACATGTCCAATGTGCGATATAGGCCTTTAAGCACGGCTCAAATCCCCAAGGTTGATAAAGCCAACTTCATACAGAGGACTGGTAGCCAGAGACGGGCAAGTGGAAGCCCGGCCGTGGATCAACCTAAGACAGGACTTGTAGTATCATACCTGGAGACTACAAGATCCCATGACGGGTCAGACCACGGTGGGAGGTTTTTCATGCCTAAGACAGGCACAGTCACTCAAGACCATTTGGTCTGCTCCGTCACAGGTAGCCTCCTGGACCTTCTCATATAAAAACAAAAGGGGGAGATGTTGGGCCCGCCCAGGATTTGCCCCAGGGCATGGCCGAGCACATGGGACTAAAGATGGCACTGAAGGCAAGGGTCTTGGGTGTAACCTGATCACTTCACAGAGAGCCCTAATTGGCTTTCAGGTATCTACCTGCCCCCTGTGTTGAGCAGCATTGGACTTGACCATTAGCACCTGTAGGATGTCTTGACCTTGTGATACAATTGGATGCCTGTTTCTTGCCTTGGTGGCCTTTGTCTATAAAAGTTCCTTTTCTCCCCCCAATAAAGTGAGATCTTCTTCTGACAATCTCCCCGTCCCATGCTGAGTCTCTGGGGGTAGAGGCAGAGGTGGGGATGACTGGAACCTGCTTTCATCATAGCCAGCAGCTGTGTGTGTGAGTGAATGACTGCGTGAGTGGGAACCAGTTCACACAAGACACAGATGGATACTACATTTTAGTCACAGGTACAATTCACCAGAAAGATTTCACAATACTGAACATACAGGAACCGAATATGGGCCCCTCCACATTCATTAAGAAAACCCTACAGCGTCTAAAGCAAGAAATCAACCCCCAAATGATAATTCTTGGGGATTTCAACACTGCCCTCTCAACATGGGATAGATCAATAGGTCAAAAGCTTAACAGAAACAATTTGGAACTTAATCAAACCCTAAAGAAATGGACCTTACAGATCTCTATCGAACTTTTCATCCACACACCAAAGAATACACATTTTTCTCAGCAGCACATGGAACTTTCTCCAAAATAGATCACATATTGGGCCACAAAACGAATCTTCACATATACAGGAAAGTTGAAATTCTAGCCTGTGCACTATTAGACCACCACGGCCTAAAGCTGGACATCCACAACACAACAAACAACAGAAAATACACCAAATCCTGGAAACTTAACACTATGATGCTGAATGAGAACTGGATTTAGGAAGAAATGAAAAAGGAAATTCAAGATTTCCTGAAAGTGAATGATAACGAAAATACAACTTACCAAAATCTCTGGGACACAATGAAAGCTGTCCTAAGAGGTAAGTTCATAGCTCTTAATGTCTACATAAAAAAACGGAAATGTCAGAAATAAATAACTTAACAATGCAGTATAAAGCTTTAGAGAAACTAGAGCAAACCAATCCCAAAAGCAGCAGAAGAAAGGAGATTAACAAAATAAGGGGAGAAATATCCGACATCGAGATTAGGAAAACGATACAGAAAATCAACCAGTCAAAAAGCTGGTTCTTTGAAAAATTCAATATGATTGATACACCCCTAGCTAAATTAACCAAAAGCAAGAGAGAAAAAACCCAAATTAACAAAATTAGAAATGACAATGGAGTTATCACTACTGATACCCAAGAAATCCAGGGAAATATAATGTCATATTTCAAAAACTTATACTCTGTGAAATTTGACAACACAAAAGAGATGGATGAATTCCTAAGTAAACACAACTTACCTAAATTGAATCAGGAAGTTGTGAATTATTTAAATAGTCCTATAACATATGAGGAAATTGAGGAAGTAATCTCAAATCTTCCCACCAAAAGATGTCCTGGACCAGATGAATTCAGCACAGAGTTCTACCAGACATTTAAGGAGTTAATAATACCAATACTCCTTAAACTGTTCCATCAAATAGCAAAGGAAGGAACACTACCAAATTCCTTCTATGAAGGTAATATTGCTTTAATACCAATACCTAATAAAGATACACTTAAAAAAGAAAACTATAGGCCAATCTCTCTGGTGAACACAGATGCAAAGACTCTCAACAAAGTCTTAGCAAATTGGATTCAAAAACATATCAAAAAGATCATCCACAGGGATCAAGTAGGCTCTATTCCAGGCACACAAGGTTGGTGCAACATACGCAAATCAATAAATGTAATTCATCATATAAACCAGTCCAATGTTCAAGACCACATGATACTCTCGATAGATGCAGAAAAAGCTTTTGACAAGATCCAACAGCTTTTCATGATCAAAACACTAGAGACAGTTGAAATGGAAGGAACCTTTATCAATATAATAAAAGCTGTATACAACAAGCCCACAGCAAGGATTATGCTCAATGGGGAAAAACTGGAAACATTCCCACTTTGATCAGGAACTAGACAAGGCTGTCCACTCTCACCACTTCTATTCAATATTGTACTTGAAGTCTTAGCTGAAGCCATAAGACAAGAAAGGGGCATAAAAGGGATTCAAATCAGCAAGGAAGAAGTCAAGCTATCCCTATTTGCAGATGACATGATTTTATACCTGAGCGATCCAAAAACTCCACCAGAAAACTCCTGGAACTAATACAGAAATTCAGCTGGGTAGCAGGATACAAAATAAATGTGCAAAAATCAGAGGCCTTCCTATATGCCCAGAATGAAAGAAGGGAAAAAGTCCTGAGAGAAACAATCCCATTTACTGTAGCCCCTAAAAAATGAAATACCTTGGTATAAACCTAACCAAGGAAATAAGAGATCTTTACGATGAAAACTTTAAAACCCTAAAGAAAGAAATTGCAGAAGACACCAGAAGGTGGAAAGACCTCCCATGTTCCTGGATTGGCAAAATCAACATCATAAAAATGATCATCCTACCAAAGGCAATATACAAATTCAATGCTATACCAATTAAAATCCCAAAGCAATTCTTTAAAGAAGTTGACCAAACAATCTCAAAATTCATATGGAGGAACAAAAGACCAAGGATAGCAAAGACAATCTTGAGTAACAAAAACACTGCTGGAGGCATCATCATACCAAACATTAATCTATACTACAAATCCATAGTTATAAAAACAACCTGGCACTGGCTCCAAAATAGACACACAGATCAATGGATAAGGGTTGAAGACCCAGATATAAGCCCACACAACTACAGCCATTTGATACTTGACAAAGGGGCCCAAAAAATCCATTGGAAAAAGAATAGTGTCTTCAACAAATGGTGCTGGCAAAACTGGATGTCCATATGCAGAAGATTAAAACTGGACCCGTACTTGTCACCATGTACAAGAATTAATTCCAAATGGATCAAGGACCTCAATATAAGGCCCGAGAATATAAAAACCATAGTTGAAAGGGTAAGGAACTCTCTTGAGCTGATTGGCCTAGACCAACAGTTCCTAAACAGACATCCAATAGCACAGTCACTACAATCAATTCTCAACTGATGGAATCTTGTGAAATTAAAGATCTTCTGTTCAGATAAAGAGATTGTAACAGGAGCACAAAGGCAACCCACAGAATGGGAGAAAATCTTCACTAACCACATATCTGATAGAGCAGTATTATCCAGAGTGCACAAAGAACTTAGAAAACTAAACACCAAGGAGACAAAGAGCTCAATTAAAAAATGGGCCCTGGAACTCAAAAGAAACTTTACCGGGAGTGAAATTAAAATGTCTAACAAATATCTTTAAAAATGCTCCACATTCTTAGCCATCAGGGAAATGCAAATCAAAATTTCCCTGAGATATCATCTCACCCCTGTCAGGATGGCAAAAATCCACAATAGAAACAACAGCAAATGCTGGAGAGGATGTGGAGAGAGGGGAACTTTCCTACATTGCTGGTGGGAATGCAGGCTCATAAAGCCACTCTGGCAAGCCGTCTGGAAATTCTTAAAAAAATTAAAGATTGAAATGCCATATGACCCTGCAATTCCACTTTTGGGAATAACCCCCCATACAGAAAAAATTCACCTTCATGGCACAAGCACAACCATGTTCATAGCAGTACTGTTTACAATAGCAAAGTCATAGAATCAACCCAAATGTCAAACAGTTGATGAGTGGGCAAGGAAAATGCGGTACATCTATAGAATGGAGTACTACTCAGCCATCAAAAATGATGAATTAATGGAATTTGCTGGGAAATGGATGGAATTAGAAAAAATGATATTGAGTGAAGTATCCCAGACCCAGAAAATTAAGTGCTGTATGTACTCCCTAATAAGTGGCTCCTAGTACCAAACCCTCTTAGAGACACTCAAGGACAAATCTCTGTAATACCTACAGTAATTGCAAGGATTACGAACAGGAGGGATGGGGAAGGAGGGCCACACCAGAAACAAGGAGAGAGGGGACCATGTTACAACAGAGAAAATAGGCCACCATCAAGGACTGCAAGTAAGTAATGAGACATCTGGTTAAGTTCACAGACTTTCCTTCTTGATCATTTTCAACTGATGGGGTATGATCTCACCAGAAGGGGAGGGCATGTAGTCTGGCAGATAAAAAGTAACCAATTTGGAAATGGGAGATTGACCCGTCCCTCACCCTGGTTTCCTACTTGTATTATATCAACCTTTGAATATACTCTTATAACAAGACAATAGTTTAACAGCTATTTATCTCTGGCCAGGGGGTCACATCCAATACCCATCAGGATGGAGTGAAGGGCATTGCAGGAGCAGCAAAACTGAAAAAAAATCAACAAACCATAATCCAGAACTTCCGAGACTCTATATCAACCACCTGGAACTAGGCCAGCCTAATTTCTCCCCATCCTGAAGCTCAGGGAAATTTGCAGAAAAGGGGGCGGTAAGGTTGTAAGAGCACAAGGATGAGAGGAGCAATGATATGCAAGATACTCCACACAAGTTAGGGCCAAAGCAATCATAATTGGACTTTGCATGCCCTGCACAATGTCCAACACACTATTGACCCCACAAAGTCTAGCATTTGCTAAAGGCAAAGATCCTTGGAGGCAAGGGATTGACAGCCACAGTGGTGTTCCTATGCTTAAGGGGAACACAGGAAAGGGTTCTGGGAAATGCCACTGGGTCCTTGCACCTCATCGGAGAGGAGTACCCAGAGGAGAGTTTGGCATGCACATTAAAGGATGCTCCGAGGATGGGAGGGGGAGGCACTGGGGGATGGGGAGAGAGGGGGTAGGGGAGGGGGACACAGGGTGGTGGGAGGTTGGAGGGAGGGTGGGTATCAGTCTACCTGTTAAGTTTGTATGAGTGGAAATAAAAAAAAGAGGGGTGACAAGATCTCATAGGAGCCTAAAGGTGAAGGGATACACTGCCCATGAAGATACTCCAGGTACAGCAGGACTGCTGCATCCAGGAGCACATTGCAAGGAGATCTACTACCACCAGATCTACACAATGGTGGACATATCTCCATTCTCCCATGAACCAGAGTAAACAACTCAGGAGAAACACTTGCACTCAGAAAGAATCTCTGGGGCAGTTGCTAGACAAAAGAAGGACAGCCTCCCCACTTATGAATTTGTCTATTGAAAGGACTAATTTAAACTAACACAGATGCCTGGTTCTACACTAACACAGGAATCCTGAAGGGAGGCCTGTGATCTACACATGCAGAGGGGCAGGAACATAGGAGGGACATGGCTGAATTGGTCAAGGAAAAAGATAATGGAAGAGGAGAGTAGACGGGGATGGGGATGTGATGGGCAAGGACATAAACTCATTTTGTCTTTATATGAAAAATTCTCAATAAAAGTAGAAAAAAATAAATATGTATGAGGGTTGGTTGTTGTGGATTACAGCCAAGCTCACATGGATGCCTGCAACCATTAATGAATTTAATGACCGAATATGGTCAAGGTTGGAAGCTCCATCTTCCTTCTTGGCTGTTCTGATGCACTTGGGCTGTCTTCGATCTGAAGCTGCTTATGTCCTGCCAAGCATATAGGGACTAACAGGTGGTCCCTAAGTCAGAGCAGGCCACAGCTGCAATCTATTCTGAATGATTCAACGTTTTCCTCACACAGCTGCAGAGAGTTTGCTGTGTTTTTCCACAGAAGAGAAGTGTCTGGAACATCACAGAAGAAGCCGAAGCTGGGCCTCTTCAAGCAGGGAGGTTTCTGACAGGGGCTGTGCCAGCGTTTGAGGACATTGTGTACCTTGCTGGCAGTGATAAAAAACCAGTATGATCAGGCTCTGCATTGATGGTTTTGAGTATGAAATCTGTCCTTGACCCACTGCCACTGAATCTGTCCGGGATCCCTGAGGATCAGGTGGAAACATCATCATAGATCAGGAGCTGTGGAGACTGGCCTGGCTTCTGCAGGAACCAATGCATATAGGGGTTTCCATTACCATGGACAAGCCTCTGACCAGACTGCAGAAGATGGCACCTGGCTATCCAGGGGTGATACTCAGGGAGGGGGGAGTCTGAGTTTTCACAATGTCTGCACTGGAAGCTGAAGAATAGTAAGTAAGAAATGCAAGGTTATCCGCAAACCCAGGTCACTCATCTCATGATCCTTTATTTATTTGCTGGTAGTCATGTTCATGATGTCCACTCACATTACAGTCGCCGTATAAAACACAGCTATTTGCAGAACATAAGGTACACTAGAAGTCATGTGTAACATGTGATTCTGGCCTTATCAGAGGCTGCGAAGAGTTTGGTTTCTTCCTTCATTCTCGCTCCTTTAAATCTAATATCTAATTCTGGAGACAATACCCTATGTCTTACATGTGGACAGGAGCCACATGGATTTTTGCAACCCTCCTTCCAATTCCTCTACTTCACCTCTATAGGTCCAGAGCATTGGGAGACCCAGGAGCTGAGCAGGAAACCTCATCCTGAGAAATGGCGCCTAGATGTACAGACCAGTAATGACAAGTACTTTTATTTTTGACTTGCAAGTAAACATCTGCCCTAGGGAGCCATATGCAAATACCTTAGCCTTTGCAGCTGTTTGGAAAATGCTGAGATAAAGCCCACTCTTCTCCCCACCCCCCACCCCTTTATTTTTTCCTCTATCTAAAATGTACAGGCTTGAGACTACATCTGGGTTGTTGTGAACAGGAAGATGCCATTCATACAAAGTCTCCTGAGAAACCATTTTTTCCTTGAGTACATTTGAAACCAAAATCATTTGGAGAGTAAGTCTGAGCTGCAGGAAGAACTAAAAGGATTTTGACTTGAAGACAGAGATGAAGCCTGTCTTCTTGTTATATTCTATCAAGAATTCTGATCACTGCAATGAAAAATCCACTAACCAAGGAATTTGGCATTAAAGACTAACAATAATGTTCTTAAACATTTCCAACAGTTTGGGGGAGGATTTTGAAAAATGGTTTCAAATTGTGGACTAGAGAATCCCTAGAATCCTATAAACATATCTTTATGGGCAATTCCCTTGGAAGTATGAAAGATAATAAATAATGCCTACATAAAAGTAGCAATTAAGACTTGGAGCAAGGAAGTGGCCTGACACTTAAAGCACTTGTTGCACAAGCAAAGGACCAGGGTTCAGATCCCCAGGTCCCAGTAAACATGGGGCTGGGGTGATGTTCACCTACTGTTCCAGCCTCTGAGAGAGGAACCAGGCAATCCACAGAGTAAGCTGGTTAGCCAGACTAGGACAGCAGGTGAACTCTGGGTTCAATTAGAGACTCAAAAGAATAAGGTGGAAGAGAAATTGATGATTCCTGATAATTGCTTGATCCTCTATGCACACCCACGTGCTCATATGAATACACACACACACACACACACACACACACACACACACACAGATCCTCACAAAAGTACACATGAAATTAGAAAAAGGAAAAAAAATAGATGCTGTTAATGATCTTGTAGATGAGGACAAGGAGTCTCAGGAATTGAATTAGAGACCCTTTGTGCTAGATTCTGACAAAGAATTGGCTTATATTTTGCTCAGTCCTCAAAATTTAGTAACATTAACTTCAAAAGTAATAAACAACATGATGAAGAAATGTGAAGACAAAATATGATCCAGACACTGTGGTTATTGTTGAATAATTGTTTTGGAAAGGCTTATATTGAGAGTTCACATCAGAATTATTGGAGGTTTCCTTTTATTTAACATCTTTGATAATGTTGTTAACACAGAACTACAAGTCATTCTTTTGGGTTGAGGCGACCTCACATTGAATTGTATTTCCCTGATAATTATGGATACTGAGCATCTTTTCATTTGTGTTGGATACATGCATGGCTTCTTTTGAGCAATATATATTTTGCTCTATTGCTATTTTCCCATTTAGTTTGATTTTCTTCTCGGTTTGCTTGTGTTACTGAGTTCAGAGTTCCTTACTTACTCTTATCAAAGTTTTTTTTTATATGTGCATTGCAAGTATTTCCCCAAACATGTAGACTCTGTCCATTGAAGATCCATTTGTTTTACAGAACATTTTAGTTTTATGTAGTCTGTTTACCCACTGAAGTACCAACCCAGCCTGTTTCCTGTGGTTTTGGAGCCTTATCCAAAACGAATTACAGTCTAACACGCTCATGTAAGAATTTACTAAAGTACTCTTTCTCTTCTGGTCCTCGGAGCTTCGGGAGCCGCGGGTTACCGCGCAGACATGGCCAAGTCCAAGAACCACACCACACACAACTAATCCCGAAAATGGCACAGAAATGGCATCAAGAAACCCCGTTCACAAAGATACGAATCTCTTAAGGGGGTGCACCCCAAGTTTCGGAGGAACATGCGCTTTGCCAAGAAGCACAACAAGAAGGGGCTGAACAAGATGCAGGTGAACAACGCGAAGGCCGTGAGCGCCCACGCTGAAGCCATCAAGGCCCTAGTGAAGCCCAAGGAGGAGAATCCCAAGGTGCCCAACGGTCCCAGCCGCAAGCTCAGCCAGCTGCCCCCATCGCCCACCCCAAGCTTGGCAAGTGGATTCATACCTACATGGCCAAGGGTCGAAGGCTCCAGTCCAAGGCCAAGACCCCTGCTGAGGCCAAGGCCCCAACCAAGGTGAAGACCAAGATCCCAGGCAAAGCCAAGGCCACAGCTCCTGCTCCAACTCCAGCTCAGGCCCAGGCCCCTGCAATGGCCGCACAGTAAAGGCCTCTGTCTGCCATTGTGAAGACAGATGTACTGGTGCGGTTCCCTCAACTTCCTTTGCAGATGGCTGGTTTTCTGTGTCGTTTGTATAAATAAACCTGAAGCAGGCTCTGTAAAAAAAAAAAAAAGAATTTACTAAAGTAACATTTCAATAAATCATAAATACATTGATATTTTTAACTTTATTTTGGAGGGATTGCTGAGACAAGATACCACTTATGTAATGCAGACTGTCCTTAATCTTTCATCTTTCCATCTCATACACAAGAGAATTATAGATTTGCACCTTGATAAACTTTATGCTACATTATTTTAAATTCTGACAAAGTTAGTATGAATATTTACAAAGGATTCATTGCTGTGCACTCATTTCCCATTAAAGTGACTATTGACTGTACAGAGACACCATGAAGCTCAGGACATGTGCCTCTATCTTTGTGGGTCGGTCAGTAACCCACTAGTTAATGAGTACTGGGGTGTGGTCAGAAGGATTGTAAGAGATATTTTTGGTGAGGATGCAGCCATAGAGGAAACAAAGCTATGCCTTGAGCAGATTCTGAACCTGTTGAGCTGGAGCAAGGATGTGGCTGCAGCAAAGCTGTCTGGTTAGTTCTCCAGGGATGAGTTGTAACCTCCTACAGAGCACATTGCATTCTACAAGAAAATAATAGCCTCCTCTGCCCATAGCCCAGTAAAACTACAGATGCGGTGTTATTAATTTGCCTATAAAAGGAACACTTGTTCAGGAAGTGGCTGCTGTACTCCATCTGAGCTAGTAAGCCAATAAGATGATCCCAGCTTTTCTGCATGCACTTTTGTCTATTTCTTCATTCTTGCATTGACCAAGCAGCAACACCTGCAGGTCACAGCACTGAAAGTGCAAACTTCCTATCACCCCACTTTCCTCTCCATCCTTCATGGCTAATGTCCAGTCAACATGCCTCAGGGAAATGTTCTTGATGGAGCAACGCCTCTCAGACTTTCAGTATGTGATCATGTCCTCATCCATAGTTGAGTTTCTTAGCCACTTAGTGGCAAATTTGTGAGATTGCACCTTATGATAATTTTAGTTTTCATCCCACATTATTGATATTATTTTTCACCCATGATTTAATTCTTTCATCCGTACTCATGACATGAATTCCATTCTATCCTCCATTAGAACTGATTCTGTAGGAAACTCAAATGATTTCTCAAATAAATTTTCTAATTCATTAAAAACAAAAGAGTAACTGTTCATCAGTGATTGTGAAAAGATGAATTCACATGACAGTTAAAGATTTAGGTTTCAGAATAGGATGTGATGGCAAAAATTTGGTTTGGGAAGACAGGAGAGGGACCCTGGTTTGGATGCACTGGCAGAGATTGGAGGAGGCTGTGGGCACCTGGTCTAGTTTCATAATTTCAGCCTGGTTCTTCACACCCCAGAATCTCTTGGGAGCTACATTGCAACTCCTCACTTGACTCCCTTCATTGGAATTGGAATGCAGCTAACCTGAGTGTACCAGACCTCCAGACCCCAGGTAAATACTAGGCTATAATTTTAGCTAAAGTGTGTGTGTGTGTGTGTGTGTGTGTGTGTGTGTGTGTGTGTACAGCTTTGCTAACATTTTTACTTTCTGATTTCCATTTCACTTATTTCTGCTCTGATCTATATTATTTCCTTCTGTTTTACAAATTTAGTTTTTGCTAGTTCATATTTTTTATTTTCTTGAATTTTGTGAATACTTACAGATCTGAGATCTCTCTACTTTCTGATGTGGTTTTTTCATTACTATGAACTTGCCTCCTCTTACTGGTTTTCCTGTATCTAATTAATTTCAGTGAGCTACATTTGTTTGAGGAAGGTTTTTAATTTACTTTTTGATTTACTTCTTGATTCACTAATTCTCCTAAAGTAAGTTGTTTAATTTCCATGCATAGTTGTATGTAGCTTTTGTATAGTGTCTGTAGCTTTTCTTGTTATTGATAACAATTTTTAGGAATTTGTGGAGAATTATTTTATGACCTATTCCTTGATTGATGTGGGTAATGACAGATTAAAGAATAAATGAGTGAGTCTTCAGTTGAACAAATTCTTTATGCTGTTAGGACAGTTGCTACCCATAAGGTCTATCGTAGCTTCTCTTTTTTTTCTATGACTCTCATTGCACACTACATTACGGGTGTCTCAGGTGTAGGCTAGCTTCGTGGGAGAAATGTTGCCGATGTTTGGATGGTAGCTAAGTGGAACCACATATGCTTAGCATTCAAGAGACCCTTGTTCCAATCCCTAATGCAGAGAGAGAGAGAGAGAAAGAGAGAGGGAGCGGGGAAGAAAGAGGGAAAGAGACAGACATACTCACACACACACAGAGAAAGAGAGAGAGGAGAGAGAGAGAGGAAGAGATGGGGAGTTTCAGTGGATGTCAACAGCAGGAAACTAGTGGCAGTCAAGTCTCACACTTCTGCTTCCTTGGCTGGTTTATGTCATGACTTGTAGCACTGTGTGTGGGTCACTATAGTGCTGTTGACAGTAGTAAGTTCCAGTGTCTTGAAACTCAAGGTTGCTGATGGTAAGACTGAAATCAGTCTCTGCTCTGCTGCCACTGAATCTTGATGGGACGCCAGCTGCCAGATTGTATGCATGGTAGATCAGCACTTTGGGAGCTTTGCCTGGTTTCTGCTGGTACCAGTTTAAAGTATTGGTAATGTCCTGACTGGCCCGGTAAGTGATGGTGACTCTTCCTCCCAGAGATGCAGACAGAGAAGATGGAGACTGGGCCAACTGGATGTCACCTCTGACACCTGACATTGGAGACATAAAAGCAAATGTCCACACAAATGATAGTGCTGCAGGAGGATTTCCCTGATGGGGCAGGTGCCACTGACCATACTTGACTGAGTTAATTCCCAATAGTATCTTTCTTACCTGAGAGCCAGAGCAGCATAACTACCAGAAACTGACTTAAGACCCCCGTGACCATGTGTGTTCCCTGACTGGGACTGATGCTTGAACCAGGTGTGACCAGTCTACTGAGTCTTCAGGACAGCAGTTGCTCTGGGCATTAAGTACTCTAGGCACTTGCAAATCAGCATGGACTGGGCAGGGCTGGGCAAATACACATAACTGGCTCATTTCTGTATCTCTGTACAAACTCATCATGGTCCCCAAGTGTCCCTGGACAGATGAAGGCAACATAATTTAACTTACAGACAATATGTTCTGTGATCAGTCTAATAAAATATATAAAGAATATTTCACTTAGTTTTTTCTCCAGATTCGCTGTCCTCTTTTGTTGTCTCTCCAGCAAAATACCTGTCAGCTATGACAGCAGAAACTCACAAAGTCAAAAAAGAAAGTCATGGGCCTTTTTTAGGTTTCCTGAATTTGAAACAGATTGTTTATTGTTGAGAACAGAAAGGATTTTGCGATTTCTCTGATTCAATGGTTGTCTTGGAGTGGTAAATAATAATGTTTCTCCCACAAGGAGAGGAGGACCAAGAATGAGTGGGTGTTGTTACTTGTGAGAAGATTCAAATTTAACCTTGGCATGTGCCACTTAGTCATTTCTACCTGAGCCTGTGTTCTCATGGTCACTGTATCACCAGGTCTCGCCAAAGCCAGCGCTGTTCTCACTCCAGTCTGAATAATCTTGCCTCCAGCCCAGCTCTACATGTAGTCATGTATTTCTAATGCCACTTTTCCCTAAATCCCTCAAATCAACTTCAAACACAAAAGTGTCCAATTGCATCAACTTGCTGCTTCTTCTTTAGTTGCTCATGCAAAGGGCCACAGAGACACTGAGCACCCACTGCCTCACGCATGTTAAGTCACCGCGTAAGGCAAGGAGATGAGGAAGGAGGAGGGTAAGAACAGCTACAGAAATGGCCTTTTCCCATCCATCTTCCTTCTGTCACATGCAAATGAAAACGAGCTGGAGAGATGGCTCAGGGGTTAAGACTCTGCTAACAAACAGAAGGTCCTGAGTTAGGAGCCCAGATCCCACATAAAAACTGTACTTCCAGCTCTGACAGATGGAGCCTGGGAAATCCCAGAACAAAGCAAGAAGGAGGTAGAGCAATCCAGGATGATTCTCAAAGTTACATTTGGGAATCCACAGATTCACACAGTGTGCACGCACGCGCGCACGCACACACACACACACACACACACACACAGACACACACACATACACACACACAGAGTTGTGGGAGGATATAAGAGGAGGAGGATGGTTTGCTGTTGGAGCAGCACTGAGGAGTCCAGCAGCAGACAGTGAATTCTCCTGCACTATACAACAACAGAACGCTGCCTCCAACTGCATAATGTGCTAAAGGTTGTTATCGTGTCTGCCACATGCAGTGTGTTAGGAAAGGCATAGAGGGGTAGGATGACAATGCCAGTGATAATTACAGAAAATTTTGTCCCAGAAAAAAATATTGTCCACTTTATTACAATAATTTAGGCTCAAAGACAATATCTCTGAGGTTTGACATTTTGTAACTTTCTGTAAATTCAGCAGGTAAAATAAGAACTAAGGCTGTGTTCTTTTAACTTAATCAAAGAAAATGTTCACACTATAGCTATTCTTCAATAGAATGGCTTGCTTCTTAACTAGAAATATCTCTTTTTCCCCACAGGTATTTTAGGGAATATGATCTGCTAAGATCACTTACAACTGAAAGCTTCCACATCTATTAGCATCATATATATTATATTTTTCACACACACGTCTTTTATGCTACTTTTCAAGTTGTCTACAATATCTGCAATCTCAACTGCTGATCTGTATAGCACTTGATATACATGCACTGTAAGTTTGTATCAGCTTTGGTGCTTTCTACACTCAGGCACTTCTACTTAATACTGACAAAAAGTATAACAGCCTCAAAAGAACTACTCATTCAACATGACACTCAGAATTTAGCAACTGGTAGGTGAATTTAATAGTATATTTTCTGCAGCTAAATATAACTTCCTGGAAAAACCTTAGAAATTCAAAGAGAAAAAAAATACCTTTCTCGCAGATGTAGACTAATTTAAGTACTTATCTCAATCCCTCAATTCCATCATAGAAAATTTGATGCCGGTATAAAAGGAATCAAAGTTCTCCTTTTGTACTAAAGGCTTTTTTTATTTTTTCTGAAGCATTTTGGCATTCGTCTTTTATTATGCATTGATATTTGATTGACAAAGAGAAGCTCTGCTTCCTGGGAATCATCCTAGCTCTACAAGACTAGAATGATGTGCTTTCTAGCTCTATCACCACCTGATGAACGATCTTGAACAAAGTTTTGGACTTGTTTCCAGGCTGTAAGATGCTTTGGAAACTATAAGCAACTTTAGATCTTATTGCACAAGTTGACCTATGATTCCAAAGCTCATTCAATTATATAAAAAAAGAACCGTTTATAATAAATTAGCAGGGTTCTTTATTGATCTATCATTTTCTTCAATTCAACTTTTATGAAAATTCTTTAATTATGTTTCAGGGTACTTTATAGCCTCAACAAGATACAGAATAATTTTCTTCTCCAAGAGATTTATTTATCCCTGTATCACCTGATGAAAACACACACACACACACACACACACACACACACACACACACACACACACACTCATAGTCACAGAGTGACAGCTAGTGTTCCCTCTGTCTCCTTGGTCTTGTAGAACCCACAGCAATGAAGTCCGTCCTTCCAAGCCCATGTCTGTCCAAAACAGTCATCTGCTCATCCTGTATGTCACCGGGACAGAGCCAGGGTCAGCGAGGCCAAATTCACTGTT
The DNA here is from genome assembly GCA_023101885.1 of Typhlomys cinereus. Classification (NCBI taxonomy): domain Eukaryota; kingdom Metazoa; phylum Chordata; class Mammalia; order Rodentia; family Platacanthomyidae; genus Typhlomys; species Typhlomys cinereus. The sequence goes on along the minus strand of JALPQD010000915.1, from coordinate 38,927 downwards.
GGTGCTTTCAAATAACTTAAGACCTTCCCTTTTGGGGTCTGTCAGTCTAATGACATCCCAACGATCATTTGCACAATGGGGTGGCTCGACTGCCGTGTTGGGGGTTGCAGGGTGGGAGGTCCATGAGACAGTGGTCAGCTGTGACACAGTGGTCCCCATGGTCCAACTACAGAAATTTAAAAGGGAAATGAAAGTGCGTGTGGTTGAAGAAAGCGGAAACACTGAAAGGAGGCCTAGTTCCCCACATTGAACATTGCTGGTAGCAGCTGAGGTTTAGTTGCAGGTTTTTGTAAGGAGATGTATCACTGTGAGAGGATAATTATCATCTTGCTGGCAGAAGTAATCTGCAGCATCTTCAGGCTGCACGCCATTGATTTTCAGGATAAAATCTCTCCCATAGCCACTGCCGCTGAAGTGGGAAGGAGCTCCGGACACAAGAGTGTTGGCATAGTTAATAATGAGCTTAGGGGCCTTCCCTGGCTTCTGCTGATACCAGTGCAAGTCATCATTAATGTCTGTACTGGATCTGCAGTTGATGCTGACCTTTTCTCCACGAGCCGCCGACAGGAAGGCTGGAGACTGTGTGAGTGAGGTTTCTGCCCTGGTATCTGTGCGTGGAGGAAAAGAAATAAGGAAAACCCAATGAGTCACATCTAGAAAGAACAACTTCTTGTGCAAACATAGTATTTTGGTGGAGATTGAGAGGACTTAATAGCATGAAGAAGAGGAGCTCGTTGTCTTACTGGAGACCCAGAGGAGAAGGAGGCTGAGGAACTGAGCTTGGGACACCATGGCCTGGTCTCTAGGGCACGGGTTCTAGTCAGTGTGGCAGCCTGTGTTCTGTGGCATCAGAGATATGGGGTGTTGATATAGGGGAGAGTATGCAAATGACATCAAATATGCTAATGAGGTGAGAGGAACTGTTGAAAAGGCTGAGTGTGAAACTGTACACAGGGCTCTGCCTGGCATTTCCTTCACAGCTGTGTTCATACTCAACAAGGGTGGGTTTAAAATGCTGCTTCATGAGCTGTTCTCTTTCTTTCCCGCATCCACCTGCATCATTATCTCGCAGTCTCCTGAGGTACACTAACCCAGCAGTGGAAGGCTCTGTGGTCATTTTCCCTGATGTGGCTCCTCTTTGATTCTCGCAAGCAACATACTAACCTGTCAATGTAATGGAATGTGGCCAAGAAACAGGGACTCTTTAATAGTGGTTCTATCTGTTCATTAAATTCCCTAATTTCTCAGTCTACTTTCTTTTCCTATTTCCAAATTTATATGCTGTACAGAATATTAATCAAACAGTAACTAAAATGTAACTCTCTAGGAGTAAATATGAGACTTTCAAATTTTTCTTTTAGGAAATACATGAATCGGTAGCTTAGTTTCCTTTTTTGTTGCTGTGAGAAAATGCCCATCTTATATAAACTTGCGAGAGGAATTAAAATAGAGGGATATTTGTCACTATACATATTTATGTCCCAATAAAAGAATTGCCCATTTTTAATCCTTCCTTTTCTCATTTGATGGCTTGTCAATGCCAGCCTGATTGCTCAGAAAAGGATGCATAATCAAGTCTAGTGTGAGTCCAACCTTGAAGCTTCATTAGGAGTCACACACATGTTTTTGCAATCTGGTCAGAATTCCAAATAACAGCCTTAGAAGATCAACTTTATGTGAGCTCCATACATGTGAAGCAAGGAGTGTAATGTTTGAACTTACTTTGTTGCTACTATTATTCAAATATTAGATCCAAGAAAAGTGCTGTGAATGAAAGTAATTAATGAAATGCATCAACTGATTATTAGCAGTGTGTTTGTTTAGTGTCCTGAGGTCCAGAGTATAAGTGAATCTCACCTATTTATGAAACACTGCTTGGGGGAATTCAAATTAAATTTTATCAGTGTTTCCTGGAAGTTAAGACCAGAAGACACAAGTAATCATATATGCCACACTAGAAGAAGCCTTTTGATTTCAGGATTACATAGTTAAATTATATAGGACATGAGCAAAAGCATTAAGAGAAGAAAGAGGAGAGAGAAAGATGAAGATGAATAGAGCATGGAGAAGGAATTTTGTAGTTGTCTATAATCATAATAATACAAAATTAATAAAAAAAATTCTGAGAATGGATGGTATAGTTGAAGAGTAACGAAGCTCAAAACAGTTTATGCTCTGTTGTCATGGTATTCATTATCTCTCTCCATCTCTTTGGAATATTACACGTTCAGACAGAAAAGGCACCAGGAGATGGCGCTAGTGGCATGTACTAACAAACAAATTAGAATCCTTTTTGCATGTGCTTAAAAAGAAATGTGCTACTCCTGATGAAACATTTAAGGAGCCAAAGAATTCTACATTTAGTGGTATTATGGGATGTAGTTTAGATCTGTATTTGCATCTGTAGAGATGATGAGTGTAGAAAATGATGAACACTTGTTTGTGTGAGTTCATATCATTTATATCTTCTATGAAGAAGGATAATTGCCTCAATTGGACAGTGTATTCAAAGCTTTTACCACATCTGACATGCTAAGTGTGTCAGGGGCTCCAGGAGGACAAGCAGGGGAAACTACAGAAACAGAAAAAGGAAGTGAGGACATAACATCCGTGCATGGACACAATGTAAAAGCAACATGGTTCACCAGCTCCTCCGCAGGAATCTTCATTGTCCAACTGAAGCAGTTGGACAAAAAATGTTTACAGAGCTGTGTAAGTACCAAGTACCAAGTACCCAGGATCAAGAAGCATGTTCACACTTCACTTCCACAAAGACAAGGGTAATATTTTCTCCCTGTTTACAACTCCCAAAATTGCAGGGGTCCTCAGAGATAAGAGCAGTACCCCCTTTAAGGTTTGGTGGGAGCTTTTCTGCTTCTTCTTGAACCACCGCACCACATTATCAATATTTGTGATGGTTTTGCAAATGATGCTGACTTTGTCTATGTAGACACTGATAGAGTCTATGCTGGTGTTTGTGAGCAATATCATAATACTGGTATGTCTATTCATGGAAGAAAATAAGAAAGGGAAATCATATGTGTCATAGTTGGAGAAAATGGAAAATATCACTTTCTTATGAAAGGGCAATATCTTGAAAGAGGGTCTTATGACTTAATGACAGGAGGGGGGCGAGGCTCAGAAGGTGGATTTGGAGCATCATGACCTTGGTCCTGATCTTGATCATTTGATAATTCAGTTTCACAATCACTTTGGGAAAATTCATTATTTGCCTTCAGAGATTGTGAGGATACATTATATAAGAGAATGTGTAAATTGCATCATCAGTGGTAGCTGAATGTGGAGGCCGTGTTAAGAAAGAAGCAGAGTGTGAGACTTCATACACAGGTCCAGTACGGTCTTATCTCCATGGCTATTCAAGGAAGTACAGAGCATCACAGAGCTAAACAGCCTGAAACTGTCTTGACTGCTGAGCTGTAGATTCAGTAGCATATGTGGTGTGACAGTTAAACACAGTTGTCAACTCGACGATGGCAGGCTGAGCTTTGGGCACATCTGTGAAGAACTGATAGCTGAGGCAAGCCCTGAGCAAAGCTGCAGGAGATCGTCCAGGTGCTAAAGGAAGACCCCACCATGGTGGAGGGGAGCATTTCCTGGCAGGTGGATAATATGGTGAGAGATGGTGCAATAGCTGATGTTCTTCAGCATACTTGGGCACACATGCTGTCTGGCAAATGTGCCACAGACTGACTGAGTTGGGACCAGGACAGGAGATCCAGGAATCCTGAACCAGGTGGGTGAGGAGTCGGCGATGAGAAACAGAGACACACAACTCTAGTGGAAGGTGAATCTGAGTCTGTTTATTGCAGCACAAAGGTAGAGTTTAAGTACAAATTTTTTGGCAAGCAAAAGCAAATTGCGGTTTCATAAGGAACAAAGCAAATCAACCATAAGAGTGAAAGACGATAATTGGGATATAGCCAATGCTTTTCTGTTCTGGAAAAAAAAATCAAACTTCCTTAAACAATAACTAAAATATCATGTCCTAGGACAGGTTAATTAATAACCACTGACTAGAAGTTCAGTAGACAATGGTTTGCACATTTCTAAAAATTATTAAGCATATGCAGCTAAAATTGTAGACAAGAGAAACATATTCTTTATCAAAAGGGTCGGGTTCCTCATAAAAGTGGCTTTTTTAAAATTTTTAACATTTTTTATTATTATTTCATAAAAGTGGCTTTTAAGGGCTTCATGAGATTTGGTATAGATTTTGTTTTTTTAAAGCTTCATAATGATCACACATTAACAAAATTTGTTTTGTAGCCAACTTAAGAAATCCAGGCCATTCAGGAGATTCTATATTAAATTTTTCATCTCTGTTTAATTCAATCAAAGCTGAGGCATATTCCAAAGCTGTTAATAATTTCACTAAATATTAAGCAACAGATACACACAGAGAAGTAGCATTTCACAGAAAGAGGAACCATGCCATGACTTATCCAGGAAAATGGACTTCCTTGAAGCTTTTTTCTTCCAGTGGTAACTTTGTCAGGCCAGCGGAATGGACTATGTCATGGCGCAAATGAGATTCACCCCTCTCTCAGCAATCCTGTGGAAGCTGGACTATTACAAAAGATAACCAGATAATCATAAACTAGAATAAAATGCTTCATTCCCTCATAAGCTATGTGGTCATGAATCTTATGGCAACATGCTGAGTAGCTTTGTCATGTGGGAATCTCATTTCCCATGTCGGGTTTTCTTCATAACATATCCTGGGCTTTCTAAGACTTTTATCTTAGAATCAACTTCCCAGATGTTAAAAAATATTCTCTGCTCAAAATATCAAGAGCAGCTTCTACTGTACTGAATGAGTCTCCACCAATGCCACAACCCAGAATCTTTTCACAAAGTGAATTCTTTCTTTGTTAAATCAGGACATGTTTGCCATTTGCTGCTCCTTGAGGATGTAGAAAAAGAAAATTAGGACTTCAAGAAACTTCCCTCTCTCTCTTTCTCTCTCTCTTTCTCTATCTCTTTCTCTCTCTCTGTCTCTCTCTCTGTCTCTCTCATAGAGCAAAAATAACCTCTTCCTTTCCTAAGTTATTATTGTCAGCTTATTGTCTCACAAGGGTAAGAAGAAGGGATTAATGTTCATGGCTTCAAAATTCTCATTTATACTGTTTAATCAGATTCTGGCAGGACTGAACCAGTTGGTTCTTCTACATCAGATCACTGAACTAGTCTTCAGCCTGTAAATTTTGTTTGATCCAATACAGTAGCCCAAGAGCATTAACTTGGGATAGGAACAAGCAGCAAGGTCAAGCTATATGTGAAAAAAAAAGCATAAGTTCAAACATCTCTAATTCAGGAACATAAAATTTTTATTTTTAAAATCTCAACTTGACAGCTCCTTAAGTTACAAAAAAAACTATTTCATTTTCTATACAAAGGATGAGATCATGGCATAGGGACATTACAATTTTATACCTCCATTATTCAAAATAAAATTTAATCTGTGTCTTTAGATAATGAAGTTGGCTGTGTTTTCAATGTGTAACTAAGTACATTTTCTTGAAAGATTTTATTTTGTGGCATGAAGCTTCCTGAAAGCACAGCTTCTTACACCTCCTGTAATTCTTTTTTACTTGCTGAAGTGCAGATTTTTATTCAGGATGACTGGATGGGTGTGCTGTCCTACACTGAAGGGTTCTAGGTTTAAAATGATCAAACTAATTTGATTGTTATGTGTATTTGTCAGAGTTCTCTAGAGAAACAGAACCAGTATAATGAATATATATATAGGGGCTGGAGAGGTGGATCAGGGGTTAAGCCTCTGCCTTGCAGGCAGAAGGTCCTGAGTTCCAATCCTAGACCCCACATATAGACACCAAAGAGGGGGCGGCCTGCATTTCTGGTCCTGGTGGGGTGGAGCCTGTGAATCCCAGGACAGAGTAAACAATGAGGAGGTGGAGTTAGTCCATGGTGGTTTTACACATACATACACACACGCACAATTGAATAAATAATGAAAATGAATATATATAAAAGGAATTTATTGAATTGGCTTATGAGATGAGGTCTGGATAGTTCAATAAAGGCTGCCTGCAGCTGCTCAGTTCAGGAGCTGAATATCTCAGCAGTCCCAGTCTGGTATTAACGACCACAGGCTTCCTGGACTTCAGTTGGAGAGAACAAGAAGTTAGGTTTTGATGTCGATGAAGCATAGTGGTGGAATGAAGAATGAGTTTTCCAATACAGGGTAAGAGAAAGAGCTCTTCTCTCTTGCAATCCTTTTATCTGGTGTCCCACACATGTAGAGTTGGTTATTGTATTTCAAGTATATTAATCCAGATAATCTCCTCAGAGTTTCCTAGGGTTGATCTTTTAGTTAATCCAGGTCCATGGAAGTTGAACTAAAATCAATTATCATACAAGATGGAGCTATGAGAAAATGTCATGTTTCATAACGTTTTTAGTGGCAAAGTTGTTCTGAACTGAATTTAAGAAATGACATTCTTCTTTAGTATTGGATTTACCAAAAGAAAGCTAGACATATTTAAGACAATTTCTTGTTGTTCTAATTTACCATATTACAATGAGGTTTTTTTTGTTTGTTTGTTTGTTTGTTTTTGGTTACTATGATGTCTTTGGGGACAGTGGTATTTGGGAAAAAAATCTCGAAGTGTATTCTAGTGTTATGACCCAACTGTAAAAATGCTGTGTTGGGACATAGTGACCACAATGGACCATCAGGCATCCCTTGTCCATCAGAATCATCCTGGATGCATATTTCTCATTGACCCTTTTCCTTACTATGGTCTCCCATAGAATTGCTGGCTGAGAGACCTCTGCAAGACCGGAAATCAGAAGAAGAAAATCCTACTCTGCTTCATCAGCATTGCAAGTAGACACCAGGTGAAGATTGATAAAGACCTGTGAATACTTCCAGGCAGCTGACTCCATCCACAAGCCTTTATCAACTCAGCTGTCCCACAGTGACATTATCTTGACTTTGCTACTGGGGCTGAGGAGAAGGAGAAAGAGCATCCCTGGCCCTTTATTCTGGAACCTTCTGTGTTCTTGACAGCCTGACTGTGTCTAGTAATGGTCTGGCCAGGTGGAGACTCTAGAAGGAGCAGCTGGGCAGCCCAGGCTCACACTTCATCATCACTGAGTGGATTGTGTTATGACTTGTATCACTGTTGTGGGTAACTGCTATACTGTTGTCAGTAATAATCTGCGATGTCT
>JALPQD010000915.1:0-24637 GCA_023101885.1 Typhlomys cinereus | reverse complement strand
GTATCATGTGGCTTACCAGATTGCCTTTTTAAAATAAATAAATAAATAAGTAAGTAAATAAATAAATATATAAATAAGTAAATAAATAAATAAATGCCTAAACAGCCATATTAATTCATGTGTTCTAAACTCACAGACTGTGTGAAACTTATAAATACTGGAATCTATAAGGGATATGGCTAAAAATATATGGTTAAATGTGTGACATATGAAAATGAACTCATAACAGTTTAAATATCATTCATAAGACTATAAAATCAACACATTTGCACATTGATTACAGAAATATATCATGTTTCACAGATTATTTTCACTATATTTTGCACAAGATAAATTTCTCTTGCTATAATATATATATATATATGTGGATGTGAATGGAGATACGTATTTATACATAGATGTATGCATGTATGTAATTGCTTTTCTATTTCCTATGCAGTCATTTTGTAGTGCGCATGGCAGCTGAACCTTTAAAGGCCTCCACTCATGTGGTTCTGCTCTGATGTCACTGCCATTGGCAGCAAAACTATTGAACTGTCTGTGCAAGGGAGTCTGAGGAAAAGAACAGAAATCAGTCCCAGCCTTGTCAGCGAGATAGTTTACAGAGGCACAAGATTACCAGACTGAGATGTTAAAGCTGAGCCTCCTCTACCTGGTTGTCCTCAAAGGAAGCAGGTGTTGTGAGCAGAATAACTGCAGACGTCTGAACAAGGAGCAATCTGCACTGTCCACTGTACTTGTGGCAGTTCAGGTGAAGAGGGGTGAGCATCAACACGTCGGTGTTGGATTTTCCAGATACTTCTGAGCACAGTGTACTCAGGTAGCTTATGACATCTCCAACAAAAGCAGGATGGCTGTTGGTGAAGACCAGGCGATTTGCCATTTCTAGTATCTGCACCTTTGACTGCAAAGTCTGACCAGGAAAATGAAAAGTCATGTTGTTAGACAAGCTACTTAACTGATTATTTATTACATAATGTATCAATAAATGGATGTATCCCATACACGATAATATTTTCATGTGTCAAATAAAAAATATTTAAAATGTATAAAGTTGTATCATCTTTACTGAAAATAAAATTTTATTTGAAAAAACCAGCAGTGGATGCTCTTTGACCCTGTGCATGCAAATCGGTGCCATGAACCAGACCACTGAGGATTGATGCCCTGTTACACACTGACTTTGCAGAAGCAGTGTCATGCCTGCACTCCTGAAACTGGAAGGAAGAAAGAGGCAAGAGGAAAATCACTCAACTGGTTTATTGAAATCTTCCAGCTGCTTACAACTGAGGACATCTGAACTATTCTCTCAGAATTTCAGCAAGCCCCGAAGAAATGCTGGGGAGTCCAGTGTTGCACTTCCGCTTCCTCAAGTGGTTTATGTTATGACTTGTGACACTATGGGACACGCACTGCTGTCCCGTTGACAGTGATAAATGGTGGCGTCTTCAGATACCAGGCTGCTAATGCTGAGAGTGAAATCCGTTCCTGACCTACTTACACTGAATGAGAGAGACCCCAGATAACAGATTTTTCACCCAGTATATCAGGAATTTAGGGGCTTTGCCCGGTTTCTGTTGGTACCAGTTTAAGTAAGTGCCAATGTTCTCACTTGCGTGACAATTGATGGTGACCATGACTCCCAGAGATGCAGACATGGAGTCTGAGACTGGGTCATCTAGAAGTCACATCTTGCACCTGACGTTGTAAGCAGGAAACAAATGTGTTGTTTTGAGTATGTGACAACAGAACTTCTCTTCAGTGACAGGCATCAGCTACACTGGGCCAGTGTAGTCCCAGGGTTCTCCTCACTTACTGGGGAGCCAGAGCAGCAGCAGCCCTAAGATGTGAGCATGAGTCCACATGTCCATGCTGTCTCCTGACACAGTGCACCTCCTGCGCGCAGTGTGAGCACTCTGTTAAGAAGCCCTCAGGGCAGTGGGCTGTGCTCTGCAGCACATGCAAATCTTCTGGGTCTGGGCAAAACTACGCACATCTGCAGGGCTGGCTCAGCCATTGCCAGGGCCAAGTCCTCAGGTGTCTCGGACCAGAGGGAATAGCACATGTTACCTGTAAAGAACATTTCTTCTGACCTTTTGATCAAGATCAAGTAAAGGACATGTTTTCTGTTAGAGTGTGACAGGACACAATTTGCTGTTCTGTGAATAGTGTGTACTTTGCTCACCTCATGAACTTATGATGTCTTCTTGCTAACTTTTCATCTGAGATGAACTACTGAAAAATTATTTCTCCAGACTTGACATTTAGGAAACTTTCTGTATTTGTGACCAACATACCACTGACCCCTCAAAGTCTAGCATGGACTAAAGGCACTAGGATCCTTAGAAGCAAGGGATTAACAGTCACAATAGTGTTCCTGTACTTAAGGGGAACACAAGAAAAGTTCTAGGAAATGCCACTGAGTCCTTACACCTCATCAGAGAGTAGGACCCAGAGGAAAGTTTGATATACACATTAAAGGATTCTTCAGAGATGGGGGAGGGGGCACTGGGAGAAAGGGAGGGAGAAGGGAAGGAAAAAGAAGGAGAAGGGAGGGAGGGGGAGGGCGGAGGGGGGAGCAGGGAGGTCCAAGGAAGGGTGGAAGGAGGATGGGAGGAGGACAGGGGTGGGTACCTATTATGTTGTATGAGCTGGAAAAATAAATTTAAAAAAAATTTAAAAAAAAAAAATTAAAAAAAAAGAAAACTTTTGTATTTGGTACCTGCAGATGTTATTAAGGGCAAAGCTATTTCAATTAGTCCTGAATATCTTAGTATGGTAGAACATCAGCACAAGCAAATAGTGATAGAATAGATAAGATTAAAACTGCCATAGACAGATGGATATACTAGATAAAGGAAGTTATATATAGACATAGATAAAGGATAGTTATAGACAGACAGATGATGCACAGATAGATGACAGATGGTAAAAATATAGACAAATAATAATTAAATAGTATGATGATAGATAGATGATAGATAGATAGATAGATAAATGATATACAGATAATGATTGATGATACTAGGTAATGGATAGTAGAAATATAGACAGATGATAGGTAAATAGTAGATAGATAGATAATAGATAAATGATACATACTCAGACAAATGTATATATACATGCAAATGATTATATAAATAAAGACATTTATTTAAAAAGAAAACATATGAAATGACATCTATGGCAGTAGAGGACAGGGCGTTATGGGAGAATAATATAGTTGATTTAACTAGAATAGAGGGAACTGATTATCCACATATCAGATGACACTTGGATCAGTTACTCTTTCTGCTACCATGAGACAAGACTCAAACTCAAATTGAAGGAGATTTATTTGACTTATGCTTCCAGAGACAAGATATAGCCCTTTATGGCAGAAAAGGCATATCAGGCAGCAGAAGCTGGAGGAGGGTTAACTCACATCCATCCTGAAGGCTGAGAGAGCTCACCCATGCTGCAAACTGCTGGAGCAGACTACTACCAGGTCATGGCTAACCAACCTCAAGGCTGCCCCCTTATGACATGCCTTCCTTCAGCAAGGCTCCACCTCCCAAAGGTTCCATGATCTCTCCAAATGCTGACAACAGCTAAGGTTTCAATATATGAGCCTGGGGCACAACTTACATTTAAACCATGACAGCACTGCTGGATCATTGTCGGTTGCTGGGATGGAATTAAACATGACTATACACATGTGTGAGAAATTCCCAAGTATGCTCAGTCCTAGGAGTGCCAGTGAAATTGCTGCTGCATGGGATACATCACCAGTCACAGTGTGCTCCATCATCTTAGCCTGAAAAAGCATGCTGGTGTGTATGGTGGAAAGTTTGTGCTACAGATGTGTGTCATTCGTTCAGAAGTCTTTGACAGTATAAACATGCTCATGAATGAAAATTATAACCAGCATTTTCACTGTTGTAGAGAATAGATGTAATATATTATTTAGGAAGATAGGCCAGGCTCAGCCAAGTGGTTCTGCTACCAGCAACTCAGCTTCTCTCTAGCTTTGGATTTGCTTGATCATTGTTTCCCAGGAGCAAGGAATACAAACTACATTCGTGCTACTGAAACAAACTTCTGTCCCAGTGTTGAAACTTGAGGCAAAAGAAAGTCACCTTTTTATCATCTTGATTATTCTTCAAGTTACAAAACACCTTTTTCTAGTTAGCTTTGCCAAATGGAGTTATCAACATTTAATGAATTTTCTAGTTATCGCGCACGCGTGTGTGTGTGTGTGTGTGTGTGTTTGTGTGTGTGTACAAGAGAGCACTTGAATGTGTCTACTTATGGAAGTCCAAAGTTGACATTAGATTGCTCTACCTTCTTTTTACTTTGCTCTGGGGTTTCCCAGGCTCTGCCTTGCAGAGGCATAGAAACAGGATTTGAACTCAGGCTCTTTGCTTTTGAGGAAAAGATATTAAATCCTTAGCCATCTTCCCAATCTGTATTGATCTTATTTACCTTATGACAATTAAATTTTCTTGTCATTTCCCCAGAGTTGTGAATGGTATTTGTTAATACTTCCAGGTGTATTCCAATGACATCCCAGAGCTGGAGATTCTGACTGTCAGGTGGAGATCACATCCATCAGTTATGAGTTTTCATCAGTATATAACAGGAGCATGATTGTCATCCATGTTTTTCTTTTTTGGTTCCCCAGAGAGTTGTTAAAAGAAAAGCCTGAGACTTGGACTCAGAAGAGAAGGATCTTATGTCATTACATCGGTACAGATGGTGAGTTAAATCAGAAAGTAAGAGAGTCAACTGTGTCCAGGCAGCTGAGATCATCAGCACTTTCATCCTTGGGTTTCTTATACAGCTGTGAAGACCTCATGCATATAGAGACATGGATATAAACAGTTTGTGTCCTTCATGGCTTGTCTCTGGGGAGGACCAGAGACTGTCACATTTCTACAAATTCTTTCAATAGGCTTCACGAGGCTCACAAAAAGTAACGATAAGTGTTCAAAAATATTGTATGGTTATTGTGCTTTCTTGATCTTTTCCATTGTGTACATATACAGAAAACATCAGAGTAATACCCCATAAGTTATCATGTGGAAATCAAATGCTATTCTAAATAGTTATGTCATAGATTCACATTACCTTTCTTAAGGAAATCTTTTCTGGTTATACATTGCTTCTTGTTTTCTGTAAGTCTAAACAAATGTCACAAAATGAATGTTCCCATGAAACTAATTTTGTCCTTTAAAATTCAGGAGAGCCTTTTGTATATTGCTGATATAGGGGCTCCACAGAAGGGAAAACACTGGAAGCACAGTAAGCCCTCCCTGACACTGCCTGGCTAAACTTCAGAGTGAGCTGGAAGCCTGGCTGTGTCTGAGGAACATTCTCAGCTAAAGGAGGTTCATGCAGGAGCAGCCCAGCCTCCCACTTCTGCTTCCCTAGGAGGTTTCTGTTATGATCTGTATCACTGTGGGAGGTCGGTTATATCCCTGCTGACAATAGTAAGTGGCAGAATCTTCAGGCTGCAGGTTGTTGATGGTGAGGGTGAAATCTGTCCCAGATCCACTGCCACTGAACCTCGAGGGGACTCCATTTTGCAAAGTATCTGCACCATAGATCAGGAGTTGAGGAGCTGTGTCTGGCTTCTGTTGATACCAATGTAAGTCATAGCTAATGTCCTGACTGGCCTTGCAGTTGATGGTGACTGTGTCTCCTAGAGATGCAGCCACAGATGGAATCTGGGTCAGCTGAATGTCACATCTCACACCTGACATTGGAAATAAACAAAAATAAGACACTGAATATTGATAATTATGTAATAGCAGAGTTTTCCTAAACATTCTGCAGCAGTGTTCATATTGGGCTGGAACCCCCCCCCCCACTGTCCTTCATTACCTGGGAACCAGAGGAGCAGGAGCCCCAGAAGCTGAGCAGGGGCCTTCATGTCCATGCTGTGTGCTGACTGGGACTGACCCCTGAACAGGGTGTGACCAGCCTGATAAAGTCCTCAGGGTAGTGGGCTGTGCTCTAGGTATGCAAATCAGCAGCAACTGGGCAAGGGGCACAACTGCAAGGCTGGCACAAGTGAGTGACTCTGCAAGGGCTCAGTAACTCCGCATTTCCCCATTCTTCCAGGGCAGTGCACATTTGACCTCAGACAGGTTTTTTTTTTTTTTTTTTTTTTTTTCTGAACAAATCTGAGAACACAGTCAAGCTGCTGTCTGGGGACTGGAGTGTTGATCCATTTCTGTGAGGTTTCTCCTATGCATTTCTTCCCAGCTTCACTTCAGCCAAGAATCAATCTTTCTGTGGATTTCAAAGATTATTTTAGAAGCCTTTTGTATTTCACTCTGTGGATTTTGCTCAGGCCTGAACTTCTTGGTGTGCTTATTTGTGAGCACCACTACTGGAGATAGAAAGAGATGAGAAACTGACAACAAATGTCTATGTTAATAAAAGAAATGGGTAGATGTTATACTGGCTTCAATTTTGAAATAAGGATTTGATACACAATATGCACAAAACAGTGTCTGGAAAAGCAAGGTAAAGCCCAGGCACAGGTTGTCCCTACTTTTTTGTCTCTCATCTCCAGAGGAGGTAGGTATGGACATGTGTTTTTCTTCTTCTTTCTTCTTTCTTCTTTCTTTTTTTCTTTTTTTTCTTTCTTTTCTTTCTTTCTTCTTTCTTTCTTCTTTTCTTTCTTTCTTTCTTCTTTCTTTTCTTTTCTTCCTCTTCTTCTTTCTTTTTCTTTCTTTTCTTCTTTCTCTTTCTTTCTTTCTTTCTTTCTTTTTTTCTTTTTCTTTCCTTTCTTTCTTCTTTCTTCCTTTTTCTTTTCTTTTTTCTTTCTTTCTTTCTTCTTCTCTCTTCTTCCTCCTTCTTCCTTCTCTTTCCTTCCTCCTCCCCCCTCTTCTCCTTCCTTTTTCCTTTTTTCCTTTCCTTTTTTTCCTTTCCTTTTTTTTTTCTTTCCTTTTCCTTTTCTTTCCTTTCTTTCCTTTTCCTTTCTTTCCTTTCCTTTCCTTTCTTTTTCCTTTCCTTTCCTTTCCTTCTTTCCTTCCTTTCTTTCCTTTCCTTCTTTCTCTCTTTTCTCTTCTTTCTCTTCTTCTCTCTCCTTTCCTTCCTTCCTTCCTTCCTTCCTTCTTCTTTCTTTCCTTTTTCCTCCGTTCTTTTCCTTCTTTTTCCTTCTTTCTTCCTTTCTTTCCTTTCTTTCTTTCTTTTTCTTTTTCTTTCTTTTCTCTTTCTCTTTCTTTCCTTTTTTCTTTTCTTTTCTTTCTTCTTTCTTTTTCTTCTTTCTTCTTTTTTTCTCTCTTTTCTTTTTTCTTCTTTCTTTCTTTCTTCTTTCTTTCTTCTTTCTCTTTCTTTCTTTCTTTCTTTCTTTCTTTTTTCTTTCTTCTTTCTTTCTTTCTTCTTTCTTCTTATTTGGCTGTTTATTGTGAAGATGGCGTTGTGATATAAAGTAAAATACACCTGAGGGGATAAATGCACAAATAATAAGCTATTAAATCATAATAAGTGAAATATGCTCTCTTCTGAAAACTCCAGAAAGGAGTTCTGATGATACCCTGAAGGTTCTTATATGTCTGAAAAGGGTGGTTGGGGGAAGAACCCAGCAAGAAAAACTGCTTCGTAACCATGTACAGGTATACGAGAGAACCAAAATTCTTTTCTTCCTAAGAAGTCATTTTTGGTCTTCAAACTGTGCCTTGTTTTTTAAAAGGTAAGATGCTAGAAACTCAGTGGTATTCGGGGTCTTTCCTTTGCTAGAACAGCAAGTGCTGTCATAAGACAGGCAGAAGTCTCTGCTCCAGGCAGGTGTGAGGTGGCAAAGATTGTAGATGTAACTTCCGTTTTGATAACTTTCCTGCATTTAATTTTCTCATTTTCTACTTTCCTCTGAATGTTGTCTGTGAGCCCATCCTCAGAGTGAGGATTGTGTGCAGCCTACATCTGTGCAGTCTGCATCTGTACCCCCAGCATCTGATCTGAATCAGTGCAGACCTGCAACCCACTGGATTCCAGTCCCCGGAGCAGCACAGGAGTAGTGTGGAGTATGACTGGCCATCACTTCACATCCAGGGAATCCCTGGTCACCTAAGTCCCAGGAAAAAGGAGAAAGAAGACGAAAAGGAGCTAGTTACCATTTCCCAGCACCTCAGTTCTGAAAGTTGCATCAGGACTGTGCTCTCTGCATTTGCAAAAGTATCAAGTGTTTCCGGTGCTGTGGCTGTGATACATTTATCTGTGAAGTGTGTCCAATCCTTCGGGTACATTTCTGCTTTTTTATCCTTCTTGAATGAGACCCTTTGAGAAGCAGAGTTGTTCTCTACACCAAGGACTAAGATGTCCTGGAATTCATTGTGTCCCATAAAATGTGCATCTTAGTGCTTAACCCATCTTGTCAGTTTCTAAAGGAGAACAGCTGTGAGTGACAGGTGGAATGACTCAGAGTCACTGAAAGGAATAGAATGCGACAAGGTGAAAGGTGAAGCCACACAGTACAGAGAGTCATCATCAGCACAGAGCAGAGAGGGAAACTGCATTTTTCTCTCTGATCCAGTGGAGTGAGGAAATGGGTCCCCACATGGGAATTTGCAACAGGGGAACATTTTCCTCCCATGAGTGCAGGATGCGATCTCTGGGGAAGGAAGAGCATGACACCCTCTGATAGGTCCACATGGGCATCAACTAGATAATTGAAATGTTGAGCTCTGGGCACAGTTCTGAAGAATGAGTGATTGAGTTAAGCTCTGTACAAGCCTGCAGGAGATTGTCCGATTGATAGGGAAGACTCTCCCATGGTGGGCGGGACTTTTCCCTGAGTAACTGGATAAGTGAAAGTAAGGAGATTCATGGAGTTGACATTCTTCAGCAGACTTTGTGAGATATGCTGGTCTTGCAAGTGGGAATTGTTCCTCAGCAATGGATATAATAATAGTTTCCTTGACTCTTGATGCTGATAAAAGCTCTCCTGCCAAGCTGGCCTAAGACATGTAGCCAGGCTATCATAAGAGAATATAACTCTTGCTCCACTTGAAGCCATTAGTTCATGAATACCTTGACAGCAGGCAAACAAAGTGCCACAGACCCACACGGCATCAGACGATGCTTGTCACCATTGTAAGAATAAGCAGCTTACTGCAAGGTGCACAAACTTCCCTTCAGTGGTTCCTACTCTGTATAATCTTAAGTCACTGTTCTGCTTGACATCCACTGACTAAATGGACTCTATGTAATTCTTTTCAATGATTGATTGATTTGGTTGGAAACAGAAGATGAGATTGAGTGACAAGGGTCTGTAGCAGTACTTATGTGAAGACGCAAGGACTACTTTGTTGGGTCCATTCCCCCTTCTACCATGTGGGCTCCTGGGATGGAGCTGGGTTTGCACACAGGCAGCTTTCCCCACTGAGTCATCCTGCTATCTCTGCACTTCATTCCTGATTTGTGGACTTCCATGTTCTACACCATGACTTCCACTGGGTGACTGTGTTAGACTCATCTTCCCATTGATGAACAAAGGCAGGACTCAGACAACTCAGAGGAACAAGGGCTTTCTTGTCTCTTGAAGTGCCTGGGTGCAGTTCAGCAGTATGCATGAGCACTCACATCAGTATCAGTACTTAAAGAAAGAGGCCACACCATTTCCACAGGATTGCTGAAAAAGGGACATACTTCCTCACTTTCAGCACTCCTGAAGTAGGCAAAACATATACTGCACTTTACCTGTGTTATTGCCTATAAATTTACAGCCTAACATTTAGGGAGAAACAATGGATTTTTCTTTTTACTATTGGCCCCCAGTGTATCTTAATTGAACTGGTAGAAGAGTTCACATGAATTCAAGAGTCCAAAGGAAATGACCTGATCTTATTCACAAGACTGCTGAGATAGGCAAAATTTCTCACTTGCCAGGCAGCATATCTAGGGAAGAATACTGAAGTATGTCAACTTCCTCAACTGGCTCCCTCCATCTTATCCACCTGCCTAGGGACTATTTCAACCCATTATGGGCTGGACCCTGCCTATCAATCATTCAATCATCTGCAAGTGCTTTCAGGCATTAAGTTGAATGCTCATTCTTACAAAGCTGCCCAGAGTTCATGATTTCAATTCTCAGTTTGAGGCCAATATCCAGCAATGACACACATGAACACACAGGAAAATAAAACCGTGAGTATATGTAGAACATGCTATAAAAGTGGTCTTTCATTGCATGTGGTGCAATTCATTTGCCATAAAACTTTTGATTATATATAGACAACTTTGTTAATAATACTAATTTTATCACAGCTGCCATGGGATTCCTTATGTTGTGATAGTAATTCAACCCAAATATATTCCAGTTCCAGGAACAAAATTAGCATTATCATACAGCAGGCAGAGTCATGAGTGAGCCAGAAGCCTTATTGGAACAATATATTTAAAGCATGTATTTCCTGTACTGCTTTGATTACAACGTACAAATCATTTTCGTCTTATCATAATGGATAACACACACAGTGGATTACACACAAAGAATTCATTTATTTGTGACTGAACACTTTCTTCTATTGATTATATACTATTAATGTTTCCACCACTTAAATATTACTTAGGATATGCTGAATGCAATCATGACACCCAAGTATAAGGAAGTAGGAAAATAAAATCTAAGCAACTGATACCTAGGTTCACAATGTCACAAAACATCAGAATGAGAAGAGGAAATAATTTAAAGGTACACAGGAAAAAAATCCACATGTTTTATTTGAGTACATGCTCATCTGATCTTTCATACTTCTGTAATTGGTGACAAATTTACAATGGGACACATGTATCATCTGACACAGAGAGAGGAAGCCACCAGGCAAAGATGCACCAAGGAGATGAGCCTGCAAAGAAATTCAGATATTTCTACACACTCAGGATGCTTTCTGGACTCTGTCAGTTCCACAGACTTCCTTAATGTGTGTCTGGATCCTGTACATGTTCTCACTCTTTTGGCTCCGTTGCTGGAGTGGTATAGGTCGCCCTCTGCTTACAATATCACTTTAGGCCCCATGTTCCCAAAATGAATTGTGTGGTCTCTGCTGGGTAACTTCTTGGCACAGAGTGGATTTAAGATGTTTTTTGGGGGGATGCTTGGCTGAATGGGAATGAGTGATATGACTTCAGGTCTTTGGTCCATGAATGTCACTCCACCCTTGATACTGTAGACATTAAACTTTGCTTCATACATTGACTTCCTATGAATCTGGCAGTAATTAATGTTATGTCTTGTAAACTAGACCATGGACCTTTCCTCACTGATTCTTCACAGAATTCAAAAGGTTTCTTTATATGACTGCATCAGTAAGAACCATCACTAGTATTATGCCAAATGCATCAAATCTTTGCCAAAATCAGCAACATTTGTTCTTTGCTATGTTATAGTTATATTGCTTTCACCATCAACTAGACAGAGTCTTAAATTATTGACATTAAAACAACCACTTTTTAACATTCTTTGTGGTTCTGTGGGTATTTGAAAAATCCCACATTTTGTTTTGAAATTCAACTTTCATAATTTGAAGACTGTCTCTTAGTGGTATCCAAGTGACACAAACCAGACTTGGAGCCAATAGGATCTTTCTTCTGGCGTTACCTTAGAAATGTTTAACTACTCACCAAAACATGAGCCTTTGAACAGTGACCCCCCCCAAGAATATCGACTGCGCTGCTTTATGCCTTAAAAGTATATATTAAAAAGGCAAAGCAAAATGTTAGGATTGTGGGGGAAACTCTAAATGCTACCAAATCCTCTGTCATGATGGACTTACTGCAGATGAGTGAGAGGACATCTGGTTCACATGCAAACAAGCTTCCATGAGCATTTTTCACTAGAAGATCCACAGAAAGCTTCACAGCCAGGCTGCATCTGAGCCAAGCTTCTAGCAAGTGCCAAAAGCTTGGGGATCAGTCCAGGCAGCACAGCTTTACACTTCTGCTTCTCAGCGTGGTTTATGTTATGACTTGTATCACTGTGGGAGGAGTATCATATTCCTGCTGACAGTAGTAAGCAGCAAAATCTGCAGGCTGGAGGTTGCTGATGGTGAGGGTGAAATCTATGCCAGATCCACTGCCACTGAACTGTGAGGAGACTCCAGTTTACAAATTCTTTGCAGCATAGATCAGCAGTTGAGGAGCTTTGTCTGGCTTCTATTGATACCAATTTAAGTTATATCCTATGCCCTGACTGGCCTTACAGTTGATGGTGACTCTGTCTCCTGGAGATGCAGCCACAGATGGAGTCTGGGTCAGCTGGATGTCACATCTCACACCTGACATGGGAAATATAACAACAATAAGACACTACATATTGATAATTATGTAATAGCAGAGTTTTCTTAAATATATGGCAGCACTACTCACATAGGCTACAAATCCCCCATTTCCTGTCCTTTATTACCTTGGAGCCAGAGGAGAAGGAGCCCCAGAAGCTGAGCAGGGGCCTTCATGTCCATGCTGTGTCCTGACTGGGACTGACCCCTGCACAGGCTGTGACCAGCCTGATAAAGTCCTCAGGGCAGTGGGCTGTGCTCTGGGTATGCAAATCAGCAATAGCTGGGCAGGGGGCACAGCTGCAGGGCTGGCACATGCGAGTGACTCTGCAAGGGCTCAGTAACCTGAGTGTCCCCATTCTTCCAGGCAGAGCAAATTGCCCTCTGAGATGATGTTTCTATTGGGAGGAGTCAGGGATCAGAGCCAGGCTGCTGTCTGGGGAATAGAGTGATGTTCCATTTCCATGAGGTTTCTCCTATGCCTTTGTTACTAGTTTTACTTCAGCCAAGAGTCAGTCCTTCTGTGAATGATACAGACATTTCAGAAGCCTTTTGCGTTTGGTCCTGTGGTTTTTGCTCAGGCCCTGAACTTCTTGGTTTGGCTTGTGAGCAGCACTGCTGGAGATAGAAAGATGTAAATGACAACCAGTAGTTGTGTCCACAGAGAAGATGATAGATAAAATCAAATTTTGGAGTGAGAATTTAAAATAAAGCATGAACAAAACAGTGTCTGGATAAGCAAGGTAAAGCCCAGGCATGGGTATTCTGGGGTTTGTCTCTCATATCCAGAGCAGTAGTTAGGATCCTCAGGTTCTTTGGGCCATTTCCCAGCGCCTCCATCTAGGGCAGCTGCATCAGGGCTGCACTCTCTGTCCTTGCAATGGTCTCAGGTGTTTTTCTCACGCTGCGTCCACGGATAAATTTCTGTGCGATGTGTCCAATCCCTTGGGTCCATTTATACTTTCTTTTCCTTCTTGAGTGAACCCCCTTGAGAAGTGGAGATATTATGTACAGGGCTGTCTCAGATTTCCTGGAATCCATTGTGTCCCCTATAATCTATATGTCAGTGCTTAGTCACATCTTCAGTGTCTTAGAGAGAACAGTTGTGAACGATTGGGTGAAATGACTCAGAGTCATTGAAAGGAATAAAATTGTTCAATGTGAAAGGTAAAGTCCACACAATGCAGAGAAAAATCCTCAGCACAGAGTAGACAGGAAAATGGACCATAGTCTTTCATGTTCAAGTGGAGCAAGAAGAGGATCCCCATGTGAGAATTTAGCCCAGGGGAGCATGTGACTTTGGGAAGCATGTGCATTGCAACTTGTGAAAATTGCATACAGCTGTCAATTAGAGAGTTAAAGGTTTGAGTTCTAGGCACAGTTTTAACGAATTAGTAGTTGAATTAAGCTCAGAGTAAGCCTCCAGGAGATTGTCTAATTAATGAATAACACCCACCCAAGGTGGGTAGGACCTTATTCAGGGAGTGAACTCTGGAATGGTAAGCTGTGAACAGAAATATTTAAAAAGTAATTATAGAACAGTGAAATGAATATGTGTTTAATACACTTAGATGTGTCATAGTTAGGCACAGGTTGTCAATTGCAGTTGAGGGTTTGAGCTGGGCACATTTGTAGAGAATTAGTGGTTGAGTAGCCAGAGCAAACCTTCAACAGATTGTCTAGCTGATGGGGAAGACCCAGTCCATGGTGGATGGGGCTAGGCCTAGGCCCTGAACAGGTGAATAAAATACTGACAGCTGGTTGAGGAAGTTGGCATCCTTCTGTACTCTTGGCCGGACATACTGGTCTGGCAAGTAAGGATTGTCCATCTCTTAGCCATTATGTGGTGATGGTGTGGCCAGTTCCCTTGGCCGTGGTGTTGGTACATGCTCTCCCATCAAGTTGGATTGAGAACTGTAACCGGACTGTCAGTAAGGAAATAAGCCTCTTGTCCCCTTAAGCTGTTTGATAGTCATTTGTTCACAACCATGCAGACTAACTGCAACAATGTGCTATGCTGAGGTTATGGAAACACAATGCAAGTTAAAGAACTTGAAAAGAGACCAAGAAAGGGAAAGATTCCTTTCCAAGGATGTGTCAGGACTTTGTAGTAGCCATTATCACATGATACACTGACAACTTCATACATGCTGGTACATACATTGCCATGTACTCACTGTTATTTTTTCTCAAAGATCTTGCAAACACATTTTCAAGTAAAAAGAAACTCCCCCACCCAAAAAAAACCCAACAACCAATAGATGAGCTTACCAGCAGATCCACATAACAGAGAGATAGACATTTATCCTTGTTGGAAATTTGAACATATTTTTTGCCTGTGCAGGGGTGTGTGTGAGAGAGAGAAGGTGTACTGTATGTGCCTGTGAAGGCCAAGGAATCATCCTGGATTGCTCTGTCTCCTTATTGCTTGGCCCCTGGGTTTCCCAGGTTTTGCCTTCCAGGACCAGAAATTCAGACCTCTGCCATTTCTTCCCCTACCCCCTCTAGAATCTGAAGTCAGGTCCTTTTGCTTGTGAGGCAAAGGCTTAACCCTTGAGATATCTCCAGCCCCCAGGAAATTTGAAAATTTTAGGAAGGATGCAGCTTTCTTCCCATGTTTTTGTGCTTGCTGGTGAAGAGAAGAGTCTGAAAAGGTAACTGAAGAGCAAGGGAAGCTTTGGGTTATGGGCACCAGGGTCACCTTGACCAACCTTGACTGGATAGGGCAGAGCTGCAGGTCCTTCCCCTGCTGCTTGTCCCCCTCTTGATTGCTCCCTCAGCTGCAGAGCAAGCGTGTGATGTTCAATGACCTGCATTTGGGTGGAACTTACAGACAAGGAACCTGTTCTGAGGGGTGAGCTGGGAAATGCAATTGAAGGGCAGGACTAGAAATGTAAATCCCTATGCCTCCCCGTGCCACATGGATGGCCCTTTTCATACATCTGAGATGTGATCTTGGGGTTCTGGCTGGTTTAATTTTTTCTATATTTGTGCCAGTCCCAATTTTCCTTCTGATCACCCTCATCTGAGCTACATGTTGTCTCCTCAATTGCCCTGTCTATCATGTCATTCCCATGTATGTGACGGAGGCAGAATCCACTTGGGAAGCTCACAGATGCTCTCCTGGTGTCTACTTTCACAGTCACTGCTGCAATAACTTCCAGAACTGAACAATGTAGAGCATCAAGGGGACGTGTACTCGTGCTCAGGATTTCAGGTTGTAGCTGACCGTGGCAGAGGGACAAGGGAACTGGCCACTCCACCTCCAAAGTTAAGAACTGAGAGAAGAGCAAGGACCAGTGCTGCTTGCCAGAGACACAATGCTGGGTAGTTCCCTCTATTTCTCTCTGTGAGTTAATTTGTCCCACATTGATTATACAATCAAGACAATCTCCCAAAGACTTGTGCAGATATGTGCCTTAACCAAATGGTTCTTATTACTTAATTTTTAGTCTTTTGGTGCTTCATACATAAATGCAGTACATTTATAAAATTTTTCTCACCCTAATCTCAATCCTAACCTCTTTCCTGTTCCCATTACATCCATTCTTCTTCCTTGCTAGTCTCCCTCCAATTCTCATGTACGTTTGCACATGTGGCCCCCTGAGTTTCATCTGGTTTGCTTTGATAGTTTTCGTCTGAGAACGTAATGGAGCATGAACCATACAGTAGAGGGTGTACTGTTGAGGAAAATATCATCCCTCCTTCCCTTTCCCCCACCATCCAACATTAACCCCAACCATATTCACTCTACATATCTCTTTTGTCCAGAAATGTTAACTAGCCAAATGTTGTCTTTCAATTGTCCTGTCTATCATGTCTTAAGCTCCAATTGTCGCAAACCTCCACCTTAACATAGCATCAGACACTCAGCATATGGAGTTGTACCCGCTGGTCAGTTTTTAGGAATGGAATGGAAACCCTGTATAGCTGCCTTCCAGCTGGTCAAGGAAAAGACATAGCAACCACTCCTGGTGGTTCTATCCTCATGGGTTTTTCCAATAGCATCTCAGGTATGAATGTTTGAAGAGAACTGACATCTGCTATCTTCAGGTTAATGGTTTGGGATATAAGTGACAAATACTACCGAGAATGTTTCTCTAGAACCTAACTGAACTCTGTAAGAGCAGCAGAGACTTAAGTGCTTGACCTCCAGGAAAACGTTGCTCTCCCAGAGGAGAGAGTCATGATCATTTTCTATAGTGAGAGAACTAGGCCTGGGTATAAAATTCCATGTAACAATTTGAAAAATCAAGTATATAGTCTTCCATACCTCCCCACTGGATAATAGGCCATTCATTCTACATTCTGGCAAGGAGTTTGTCTGTAGTTGGTGCATTCCTGAGACATTAGTGAGAATGAAGTCAAATTTCTCTCAAGGCCACATCATACTCATGTTGTGGTAACTGGAGCCTCAAGGAGAACCAAGGGCACAAGCAGAGCTGACTGATGTGGAAAGCGCATGGCTTTTCCAGAAGTGGAGGTTTTCTGAGAAGAAGACAAAGTAGATGCAATATCTGAAGAGATTAGCTTTACTGAGGAAGGAAGTCCTGCTGCCGGCACTGGGGAAGACAGAAGGGACATGGGGCTGGAAAGATGACTCAGCAGTTAAAGCACTTGCCAGAAAGCAAAAGGTCCAGACTTTGCAGAGGGGAGCTTGATAGATCCCGAAGTTACACCTGGTACCTGACATTAGAAACAATAACCTAATATCCTCCCAGCAATGAGAAGACCATCTTGAGAGCCAGGAAAGACCCATCACACTGTTGGATACATTCCCAGGCTGTCTGTCCTTCCTTACTTGGAATTCAGAGCAGCCGGAGCACCAGAGGCTGTAAGAGCTCATGTCCACGTCCATGTTGTGTTCTGACTCTTTCTCAGGATGTGGACTATTAAAATATCCTAAACATAGTTTGCTGCATTCTATGCCCAGGCAAATCAGCAGGACCAAGGAAGGGAAACCCCAGAGCAAAGCAATGAGAAGGTAGAACAATCCAGGAGGATGATACCGGGTATCACCCTGGGACTCCACAGGCACACACATTCAAGTGCCCTCTTGTGCACACACACACACACACACGCACGCGTGCACGCATGCATGCATGCATGCACATGCACACATGCATGCACGCATGCACACACGCATGCCAGAAGCGCATGCACAAGAAAAGTAAAATGACAATTCTCAGAGTAATTATTTCTCGCATGTACCATTTTTCGTATTTTATCTCTTCAGCTGTATGAATTAAAGGTTTTAGAATATATATTATTTTGTTATGTTCCCTAAACTGATGAATCCCTGAGAGAATCACTTTAATATGGGAAAAGATTGTTTTTTAGCTCACGGTTAAGGAGGTTTCAGTCTGTGGCCTCTGGTAATATTTCTCTGCTGAAGCATTCCTTGATTATGATGTATCAGAGCGTTGATGAAGAACAGCCGTCTACTATGCGGTAGATAACAAGGAGAGAAGGAAAGAAGGAGAGGGAGAGGGAGAAGGAGAGGGAGAGGGAGAGGGAGAGGGAGGGAGAGGGAGAGGGAGAGGGAGAGGGAGAGGGAGAAGAGAGAGAGAGAGAGAGAGAGAGAAACAGAGAGAGAGAGAAGCTAACAATCCAGGAGAATGTGTAGAAGCAGTGATGAGCACCAAGGACCTGCTTCTTCCAGATTTGTCCCACTTCCCAAAGTTTCCATCACTTCCCCAGGTAATATCACTGATTAGGAACAAAATTGGAACACATGATCCTGTAGGCAAAATCCCCTATCCAAAGTAGATTTTGAGTTTTTTATTAGACGTTTTTGGCAAATAATATTAATCTTGTCTCAGCAATAACCACAGTTTTGTTTGTGGGTGTCACTGGCATTGAAGAAGCACAGAAACTAGACACTGCAGACTTTGCAGCCCTACCACTTTGTCAGCCCTGGAGACAGGATCACCATCACCTACCAGACTAATCCCACTGACAAGATGAAGTACAGTTGGTATCAACAAACTCCAGGACAGTCTCCTATAGTGGTGGTTCATAACACATCAATTCTGGCTTCAGGAGCCCACCACGGTTCAGGGGCAGCCATTCTGGGACAGATTTCATGCTCTCTGTCACCAGTGTGCAGAGAAACAATGCTGGCAGTTACTACTGTGCTGAGTGGCCAGGACACCTCAGTGTCCTTCCCCATATAAAACCTCAGGGTCTGTCTGATTCCTGCACAGGACATGAGCCGAGGGGCCTCAGAAAAGCTTCAAGTCCTCTGAAGTCTTTCTTCAGTGTTTTCACGGGAAAATGTCTCCCAAGGATGTCAGCATTCATTTTAATTTCTCATTAATTAGTCTGAGCCCCAAAGTTAGACCTCTCTGGCATTTCTTTAAGTCCTGCTTTGTCTGCAAAGCAACAATCTCCTGTGCACTCACACGAATGCTTCACTCCCATGTCGACTCCAATGATTCCCAGCAGCATCTACTGCTTCCTTCCCAGGCCTGGAGTGTGAGCACTTGCTGTGTTGGCCCCAGACAAGTGAATGCACCAAGGAAAGAGGTAGATGGTGTTCCTGGCACTGGAATTTGAAATGTCAGAGACTAAGGTACAAGACTGTGGTGCTATAGAACACAGGGAATACAACCAGAAAATTAATAAATTGACGTGACTATGACCTCACCAATTTATAGCTGGAACTGCAAATGTGTTGAATCTTGGAGATAAAAGGATAGACAGGTGAAGGGGAGGGTCTCTATGCGTGGGTCTACAGATGAAGGGCGACATAATCTGCCACAGAAGGCTGAGCTCCTGCTAGAGCAGACAATGCGAAGGAAATCCCAAGGCCCACACAAGTAGGCAGCATGCAGGAGAGAATCAGATACAAGCTTAGTTAAGGAGTTAAAGGACTTAGTGAAGGGAAGAGAGGTTGCAAGTGTAAGCAGAAAAGAAAGAAGGCAAGAACAAGGGGGCAAGCACAATCATTCATTATGTATGTATAAAGGGAATTTTTTTATTTAAAAACAGAGAGAAGAGAGGGGCCTCTGACACATCTCAGGATTAAGGTACAAGCTCACAAACATGATAAAATAGTGTGAATTCTACAAGCCCATGAAAACAGTAAAGTTGCCCTATGACTTCACTTGTATCCCTAGCCTTCTAAGCATGTGTGTATCCTTCTCACTCACTTGTTCATACTCAAAATAGATAGCTGAGCAATATAAAAAGTGGAAAAGGAAAGCAGACAACTCTGGTCAACAAAAAGACACACTTCATCAGTTAAACCACGTAGTCTATAATTTTGACAGAAAGAATATGTTTTATTGACATACAAAGAAAAAGGAAGCAATACATGACACATACATTAAGTAAAAGAAAAGTTAGGTCAATAAAAACTAAAAAACAGACAAATGAAGTAGTTAAAGAATAGTAACCTATCAACTTAGCAAGCACACATGCATTACTACACTAATGCTAATTGAGTGATGAAGTCAGGCAAGGCATGATGGGTAAGGATGTGTCTTTCTCCAGCATCACCTCTGCAGGGCTGGTCGCTGGTGGCTGTTTCAGATGTGATAGCAAAGCTGTGGCTATGGGCAGGATGAGAACATTGTGGCTCTTCTCAGGCATCCAAGACCCTGATGGACCAGAGCCCTCAGTTGCAGCCAGTTACCCTGAGTTCCCAGCATCTCCCTCTCACACAGATGCACAGGGCGTTGTGCTCTTCCCATACAAGCAGCACATTTGGCAGCTGGGCTGCCCCAAGCAGGGAGGTTCTTGTGGTGTCTGTATCACTGTGGAAGGAAACTCTGTTCCTTGAAAGCAGTAATAAACTCCCAGATCCTCAGGCTCCACCCTGCTGATTTTGAGTGTGAAATCTGTCTGTGCCCCACTGCCACTGAATCTGTCTGGGACCCCAGAGAACCGCTTGGAAACCTCATAGATCAGGAGCTGTGGAGACTTCCCTGGCCTCTGCAATATTTGTATTGTACCAATACAAAGAGGTGTATCCATTACTATGTAGGAGGCTCTTACTAGACCTGCAGGAGATGGAGGCTGCCTCTTCAGGGGTGACAGACAAGGAGACTGGAGACTGGGACATCACAATATCACTAGTGGAACCTGAAATTATAAAACACAAGTTCAAAATCAGATACTAATTTCATGAACAGATTTTAAGGCTTCCTTTAGATTATTTGTTTAATTATTTGTTATTATTCTTTGTATAATTTTTGTTCATGACCCAAAATACCTATTTGCACAAAAGTAATGTAGTGAATGTCCTAAAGAGACATTAGACATAACCTACACCACCCCATTTCATTGTGTCAGTCTTACAGGAGCACAAGTCCTGTGGCATCTGGAGTCTTCCCCTCCACAGAAGGGACTTTGCCCTTCCTGGAAGGACTCCAGCCACATCCCCCACATATAGAATGTATCTGGAAGACTTGGGTTCCAGATTTCACCCACCCTCCCCAGTTCTTCTTCCTCATCTCCCTCACTCCTTACCAGAAATCCAGAGCATTAGAAGCCCCAGGAGCTCCACAGGGAACTTCGTTTTGAGATCAAATGAGGACAGCAATGGGTCAGGGCAAGGACACAGTTGCGCTTTTATCTCAGACAAGGAGAGGAAGGTCCTCACTAGGGAGCAGTATGCAAATACCCTGGTGGAGCAGCTGTGCAGAAAGAGGAGAGAGTTATGTGGGCTTCTCATATTTACAAAAGAATCTGAATTACCCCTTGTATGGAAATTAAAACAGTAAAATAAAAGATTTGGTTTGAAGAGAATATTAGCAACCTCTTCAAAAGTTGTCAGTACAAAAAATATAGAAATTGTGGCCCAGGCCACCGGTTACTTAAATACTCTCTGTATGATCATAAATGTAAATAAAACTATTAGATATTTATATTTTAAGTGTTTATCACAAAAGCATGAAAGTAGAAATGAAAATTTAAAATAACACTAACAGGGGGTAGGGGCGGGGAAGGAAATTTTGGGAATAGTGAGCAGGTCTTTGGTCTTTGTGTCAATGAAAATCCTTAGGTGCAACTCAGAATCATTGTCTTAAGTACATCAAACAGACACAGCTTTATATGGTGATTATCCTTCAGTGAAACCATGTAAATACCAGATTCCATTAAAGAGTAGAAAACATCTGATCTACATACACAGTCAATGGCCCTGTATTCTACAAGTATAAACTTAGTGACTTTTATGCCTCAGAATCTGAACATGAAGCTTAAGTTTACCCTTTATATATTCTAGTGGATGTGCTTCTTTACTATGGGTCTCATAGACTCAAGAATTCCGTGGCCACATAGGAAGGAAAAAAACAGCAGGAACTTCATACTTTCCGTGGTTTTGCTTATTATTGGCCCTTCCCTTATGAAAACTCTTTCCATCAGAATTTCTTAACATGTAATTCCAGGTTCTGCTAGACTCTGGTGATAACCATCAAACAGCTTAAGGGAACAAGGGATTTATTTCCTTACAACAGTCTGGTTACAGTTCTCAGTCCAGCTTGACTGGAGAGCACGCACCAACACCAAGGCTGAGGGAACTGGCCGCACCATCACCACATAATGGATGAGAGAGGGATTATTCTTACTTGCCAGACCAGCATGTCTGGCCGAGTATACACAAGAATGCCAATTCCCTCAACCAGTTCTCTGTACTTTATTCCAGGGACTAATGCCACCCACCATGGGCTGGGCCCTCCCCATCAGCTGGACAATCTCCTGCAGGCTTGCTCTGGGCCCAGCTCAATCACTAATTCTCCACAAATGTGCCCAGAGCTCAAACTCTCAGCTGTCAAGTTGCACCTGTACCTAACTATGACAGCAGGCAAGTGTGAGCTACATGTCATAACTGCAGATTAATTGTTTTTTCTATTCTGGAATCTCATTTGAATGAAATATTATATTACATGTTATTGTATGTCACAATAAATTTGCAGAGCCTATTTATTGGATGTTCAGTCATGTTGTTCTGTACATAAATAATGTGTCTCTCTTTATTGCTGCTATTTAATCCTATTTCAGTGATGCAATTTATTTTTCCACCTTTTTTGATATTTTGACTGTTATCAGTTTAATATTTTTTACTATTATTTATTCAATTGTGTGTGTGTGTGTGTGTGTGTGTGTGTGTGTGTGTGTAGAACCATGGACGAATTCGGGAACCACCGGGACCGTCCACCTCCTCCTTGTTTACTCTGCCGGGGATTCACAGGCTCCGCCCTATCAGGACCAGAAACACAGGCCGCCCCTGCTTCTGCCTGGCATCTATACGTGGGGTCTAGGATCTGAACTCAGGACCTTCCGCCTGGAAGGCAGAGGCTTAACCCCTGAGCCACCTCTCCAGCCCCGTGACTGTTATCAGTTTAAATTGTTATAAATAAAGGTGCTATGTGAACTCTTACACTAGCCTTTGTAAACATTGGTGATCACAGCCCAGTGAGTTGGTTGTCAAACACCTCCATTCTCCTTCTTATTTCTCTTATCAATTCCTACCCTACTCATTGTCCTCCAGTGCTTGATTTTCATGGTGATTTTAGTCAGTGATGACCAAATGTTCCTATCAGATCATCAATGAGTCAGCTGATTAGAAACTGATTTTCCTCATTTAGCCTGAGACTTCACAGTCTTGGTCTCAGACACAGATGGTTCCATTGCACTCACTGTCTCTCTGATTCAACTGGGACATATTCCCTTGACCCAGAGCTCCACAAGACACTTAGCGAAGGGCTCCTTCACTTCTTGTCCAAAGTGTTTCTGAATGTAAGCAGTACAGAAGCAGAACTTTGCCTGGTGGTACTAGTGTTCAATGAGGGGACATTGTTAAGTACCCAATCTGCAGTTGAATTGTGGGTGTCCCTTCATTTATATTAAGAACTAAACAGTTTTCTTTATTACTGTACCTTATTCTCTTATTGTCTTTCCATCCTTCATCCCAGGGGAATTAAGCCTCTGCTCATCAGATTAACCTGCCGAATATTTTCTTTTTTTTCCATTTTTTTTAAATTTCCGATCATGCAAATTTAACAGGTACACTGGTCCCCTCCCTTTCTCCACCTCCCTGACCCCCCTGTTCCCCCCTTTCTCTCTCCCTCCCCATCCCCCATTGCCTCCCCCCCTCCCCGGAGCATCCTTTAATGTGCATGCCAAACTCTCCTCTGGGTCCTCCTTTCTGATGAGGTGCAAGGACCCAGTGGCATTTCCCAAACCCTTTCCCGTGTTTCCCTTAAGTATAGGAACACTACTGTGGCTGTCACTCCCTAGCCTCCAAGGATCCTAGTGCCTTTAGTCCATGCTAAACTTTGTGGGGTCAATAATGTGTTGGACATTGCACAGGTCATGCAAAGTCCTGTTATGATTGCTTCAACCTGCTGCATATTTTCAAAACTGAACATGGAAAGCGAAGATACCTGGTCAAAGTAGCTTCATTTCCTTTGTTGACTAAGTCAGACTATACTATTTTGTAAGCTCAGCAACTTACAGGTCATATTTCTGTAATAGTGAAAAATAGTTTTGCCGATCATAATAAAACAGAGGGTGTGAGGAATATGAGTGTTTTTGTTTGTTTGTTCATTTGTTTGCTTGTTTAAGGTTTTTTTTTGGGGGGGGACATAGTGTTGATGCAGTCCAGACTGTTTCACAATTTGCAGTGAATCATAGACTGGCCTTGCATGTCTAGTACAAGGTTTATAGAGGATCACCACTAAGTTTGCCATTGCATGTACACAGGTAATTGAATAACCTTATTAAAAATGTATGCATCAAATGAATATATATGTATATGTATATATGCATGTGTGTATGTATTTTATAAAAGAATAGCCTTAATAGCTAAGATATGGGTCACCCTACATGCCCATCAACTAATAAATGCATAATGCAAAATGTGTTTGATATATATCATGCAATATGCACAAAATAATGTCCAGATAAGCAAAGTACCATCCAGGCCTGGGGCATTTCTAGGGCTCCTCTCTTATCCCAGAGGAGCAGTTTTGGTCCTCAGGTTCTGAAGGTTGTTTCCCAGCTCCTCCATCCATGACAGCTGCATCAAGGCTGTGCTCTCTGCACTTATCAAGGTACCAGAAGTGCTTCTCGGGCTGTGGCTAAGATTCATTTCTGTGTAATATGTGTCCAGACTTGCTTATTTAAAAAAAAAGAATTTATTTATTTATTTATTTATTCTATTAATATGTGTGTGCGTGTGTGTGTGTGTGAGAGAGAGAGAGAGAGAGAAAGAAAGAGAGAGAGAGAGAGAGAGTTGTATGTGCCTGGGGATCAAGGCTAACTTTGGGAATCATCTTGGATTGTTTGTTCCCCTTTTTGTTTCCCTCTGGGTTTTCCAGGCTCCCCCCCCAGGGCCAGAAGAGCAGACCACCACTGTTTCG
>JALPQD010000914.1:286697-353908 GCA_023101885.1 Typhlomys cinereus | reverse complement strand
TCCATCCATCCATCCATTTTTTTTTTGGGGAACAGTTCACAGGGATGACTTTGAATTTCTCATCCTCCTGCCTCCAGCTCTCAAGTGCTGATTACACGTGTGTAGCGCACACCTGATTTATCCCCTGCTGGGATTGAATGGTGCTGCTAAGCATAGTTACGCTTCATCTCCATCCTCTGTCAACCTGCCGGATTTGCATGGCTGAGGAGGCACACCCTGTCTCTAAAGGATGAGCAAGGTATCCTGAACCACGAGGGAAAATAAACCCGTAGTGGTTTCTGAGAGGTTTAGCCACTGTGAGCAGCGCGGTTGGGAAGACAGCTGCCCCTTGTTGTAAACAGCATGATTCTTAGACTGAGATGGATTTCAGACGATTTACTCACGCCGACCAGTGGCGTGAGGAAGGCCAGGGGACAGGACACCTAAAAGCAAGCAGCCCACAGAGCAGGAGACCCCTTACATGAGGGGCCTCGGAGTGGGCTGTGGGTTTAAGGGGGAGGAGCTCTGAGTTCAACAGATTAGTAAACTCCAGATGGGATATAAAGTGGCAATTTAGGAAGCTAATCCAGGTCCCACCCTGCTTTGGGGCTTTTACTGGTTGGGAAGGTTCTAGATAGGATGTGGCTGATCCTTTGCACAGGGCGGCTTCTCTGGTCTTACGCACACCTGGAAGTTTCCAACTCAACGTATTTTCACCTGGTTTCATTTCTCCTTTTCTCCTGTGCCTCTGTGGGTGAGGACTCCCCCAGGCTGGAAGCTTGCCCCTGTGGCCCCAGACGTGACTCTCCCACCCATTGATTCCCCGGCATCCCGGGCTCACCCCGTGCGGACAGCATTTCCCCTTCTTGGCGGCAGCTCATCCAGCTGACGGTTCAGGAAGTAGAGACCTGCTGGGAGCTCTGATGACGCTGCGCGCAGGTGCCTTGTTGCTGCTGGCGATGTGTCCGCACCACGGCCTGCAGGCCTGCAGCATCTGTCTTCACTGCCCTCCCTGTCAACACACCCGTGTGGCCAGAGCACTCTCAGCAGCTTCCCCCTTAACGGCCTTGCCTGCCGGCAACAGCTTCTTTGGGTCTTATGACCTACATTGTGACCTTGGATATGAATTTCTCTGAACTTGTGTTCCCTTGCTCATGGCGTCAGCTGGGGTCAGCTGCTCCTGCTGCAGTCCTTGTTGAGCTGCACTTCCGGCAAGACTCCATGTGGTGGTCTCTGGACAGGACGCTGTGTGCTGGACGTCCAGTTGACCCATGGAGGGTCTCTGATTTCTGATAGGACAGACTTTCCACACTTATCTGTAGTTGCTATAGCGCAAAGAATTCTGCGCACATTTTCTGGTGTGAATTAAATCTCCAAACTCACTTTGCTGCTAGAGCTGAGGTGTTGGTAGTATTTTTCAGGACTCCCTCTAGCCTCTGCTGCTCTCTTGCTCCCTCCCGCCCTCTCTCGCCTGTGTGTGGTATGCATGTGTGTGTTGGAGCACACATGGACGTCAAAAGGTAACCTTTGGGAGTCAGTCTTCTCCTCCACTCAGTAGGATACAGCTGGTCATTGGCCTTGGCAGCAGTGATTTTACCCTCGAGCCACATGGCTGGCCCGTATGGGCACTTTATAGCATTTTGTACGCTACGTCGCCTAAGCGGGCCTCCAATTCCGCCACTCAAGCGATCGCCTGCCTCCGCCTTCTGAGTAGTCTGGATAAAGGTGTGTACCACTGCATGGGTTCTCATGCCATAGCATCTCAGGTATACCCGCTCTTTTGTGCCCATGGGCATGATTGCAATTTGAACGTGTTTTTAAACAAAAGCTCAGTGTGTTCATCACTCACTATGAGGACACGTAGAAACATGGCCCTGCACAGCAGGCAGCAGGCATGATTGAAGCTGGAAGACCCCACTCGCTTAGGAGGTGGAAAGAAACATTGGGGTTTCTCAGAATGGTGAGGACCACGAGCTATGGAGAAGTCCAGGAGCCTCAGCCTGGTGAGGGCTTGTGATCAGGTGCTCGGGAGGCCAGAGCAGGAGGGTGGCAGCCTGGCGCTCAGCAAGACTCTGCCGGGATAGAAAAAGTAAAAACATGCCTGGGGTGGAGCTTAGTGGTACAGTGCTTGCCTAGCCTGCGCCAGGCCTAGGCTCAGTCTCCAGCATTGTGCGTGTGTGTGTGTTGTGTGTGTGTGTGTGTGTGTGTGTGTGTGTGTGATGGGGGAGGGGGTGGGAGAGAGAGAGAATGAAAAGACAAATGCAAGGCCGATTCGCAGGAGGATCTCTTCCAGGAATGCAGTTGGCAGGGGAGATGCCACCGCATGCCAGACCGTGACAGGTGGCATCAGCAGAAGCCGCTGAACTTTAAAGGTGAGCATGAATATGCAAGTGCGCCCGGTGTGAAGCAGCCTGAAGCTAAGCGCTTCCGACCAGGACACAGCAGAAGTTTGCACTGAAGGTTTTCTGGGATTCTCCTGGCGATTGATAACCATGGCTTCAACAAGCCTTCCAGGCTGAGGCTGTGGCTTGCTGGCTCCGTTCCTCGCCGCCCGGGTGAGCGGGGAGGTGAAAGGCCGCAGCACGAGCTGTTGGGCACTTGCCTTGCCGTGCCGAGGAACCAGAAGCGGCTTCCTGCTTGGCTTAATCCTCCCTCCAGTCAGTGCCAGGAGTTCCACCGCAGAAGCCTTGGTGCTCCGCACGCCCCTCCCTTTCTGGCGGCTTCTGAATAGTCATGTTTCTGACATTTACCTTCCCACATTCCTGACGGGAAATATGCTCAGTGTAGCAGGAAGGTGGATGCCCTGGACAGTGCTGGGGTGTCCTGCCCTCTGCAGAGACCGGGGCTGCCTTCGGAAGCCCCGTGCCAAGATCAGCACGTTGAGAGGCGAGACACCTGAGCCGCGTGTGTGCGTTGCTCCACCAGCATGTGGTCCGCCTGCGCTTCCACACTAAATATGTCCACTTTTGCTTAGTTTGCTTTGAGACAGGGTCTGGCATATCTCAGGCTGGCCTCGAGCTCAGTGTGTAGCCTAAGGGGACCGTGAGCTCCTGATCCTGCCGCCTCTGCCTCCCAAGGGTGAGGTTACCGTCCCGTGCCATCACTGGCCCCACATCTCCAAAGGATGCTTGAAATGGAGCCTAGAGATGAAGGAGAAAATACATCTTATCCACCAAGAACTCATGAGCAAGTGACAAGAGACACACGGTGAAAAAGTCACCTCTTAATTTCTTCAAACCACTTGGAGAAATTTCTGGAATGAGTTAAATACAGATGAATGGAGGGATAGATGAGCGCAGGTAAAAGACATGGCGGGCTGGGGCTCCCGTGGTCTACGTGGTAATAACATGTAACCGGCTCCTTCCAGAGCAGGGGATGGCTGAATGAAGGAGACAGTCTGTCATGGGGCAGGTGACGGGCCTTTGTGCTAAGCACCCTCTGCCTGGTACTGCCTCGGTCCCGTCTGGACTACCCAGCACCAGCACCTCTGACCTCATGACCCCAGCAGGTAACCTGACCGCAGCCGTGTAGACCGAGGGTGAGCAGCTCAGTGTGTGGAGGCAGACACCATTTAGTCTCCCCGAGCGGGCGGGTAATGGCTGAGGCTCCCGGACCTTTCCCCAAGAACAGTGCTCTGCTGTGTCCAGTTGCTTGCTATTAGAAGAGTCACTTCCTTGCTGTCTCGGTCACTGTGGCAAGCTGCAACACTGTAACACTATCCAATGCTGTTTATCATGCCACAAAATAAATGTAGTTGCACAAAAACTGTGAGCCAACTTGATCTTGGAATCCTAACTTGAGTCCTGACCAGGTCAGGCAGTATAGTAGTTGTTCATGCAGCAGCGGGCAGATTGTTTCAAGGTATTTTGTTAAAAAATCCTCTTAATTTCCTTCAGTTCACCCGTGCCTCTTAGAAGCCTGACTTTGTATCTCTTTGTATCAACACTAGCCTCTGTTCTGATGAGTTCAGAGTTGGGGAGTTCCGGTGGGGTGCAGGGGAGGGAGGCTTTCCCACCAGTTCTGACTAGGATGGTGGTTGTGGTGGTTGTGGGCCCAGAACTACCTGCTGGGAAGGTACCTGTTCAGGCTGCCTGAGACCGCAGGCTGGGCCAGGGTGCCCAGCAGAGAGTACACAAGGCCACCAGCTGAGACACGTCGGATTGAACTGCATACCAGTGCCATCGTGGAAGCCATCACGGTAGGTGACGGGCCTCCAGCCAACCTGCTCAGCCGTGGCCGTCTCAAGGGCTGGAGTGGCATCTCAGGGTTCCCTGCGGTGGACTCCCCTGGGTGGGGTGGCATCCTGGCGTGATGCTGCGTTTGCCAGTCAGAGTTGCTTTCAGCGGCAAAGCCCGCGCATGTGCGGTCTTCTGTTTCAGGGGGGGAAGACAACGCCATGCAGGGCTGAGGGGGAGCTGCCTGTCCTCTGCAGGCAGGACTGGCGTGCATGACTTAGAGAGAGGAGGAATGCTGCGGGTCCACTCAGCCACCAGGCCAGGGAATCAACTGCAGGGTGTTTGCAAAGGTCAGTTCTGAGTTTTGTGGGTCCCCCTCCTTTCTCTCTTCCTTGGAGGCGTGCTTGTGAGCACGAGAAGCACGTGACTCCAGGCTCTCCGGGTTCCAAGACAGGAGACCAGAGTCTAGCCTGCAGCCCACGGCACCCAGGGAGGGGAGAAGGCGCGCGGGAAGGACAGCGCAGGTGTCTCTGAGGAGCGTCAGAGAGGAAGGAGCGAGGGGGGGACCTCTACCGATTCTGGCGCGGGAACTGATGCGTAAGAGAAGGAGCCAGGGTGGGTGAGATGGCTCAGGGCTTGAGACTCTGCCTCCCAAGCAGAAGGTCCTGAGTTCAGATCCCAGGTTCCACAGAAAAACACCAGGCAGAAACAGCTGTGGCCTGCACTTCCAGCCCTAGTGGGTGGAGCCTGGAAAATCCCAGAGCAAAGCAAAAAGGAGGTGAAAGCAATCAAGGATGATTCCCAAAGTCACCCTTGGTCCTCACAGAGACACAGTGCCCTCTCTCTCGCCTCTCTCTCCCTCTCCTCGCTCTCTCTCTCTCTCTCACACACACACACACACACACACACACACACACACACATACACAACACACACATACACACACGTCAGTCAATGAATCAATCAAGTTGTAAAAAAAAGAAAAGAAGGAACCAGGGTGGTAAGATGACTGGACAAAGGCCTGGTGTTGCAGGTCTCCTGCACGGTTGCTGATAAGTCACCATCAAATGGCTTAGGGAACAAGGGGTTTATTTCTCTAATTGACAGGACAGCACGCACCAACACCAGGGACGAGGGAACAGACCACACCATCTCTACATAATGGCTGAGTGACGATCCTTATATGCCAGACCACTATGTCTAGCCAAGTGTATAAAAAAATGCCAACTTCCCTCAACTGGCTCTCAGTATTTTATGCACCTATTCAGGCCTAGTCCCACCCACCATGGGCTGGACCCTCCCCCATCAGCTAGAGAATTTCCTGCAGGTTTGCTCTGGGCTTAACCCAATCACTAATCCTCTACAAATGTGCCCAGAGCTCAAAACCTCAACAGTCAGGTTGACTCCTGTGCTGAACTATGCCACCACACAAGGATGCTGACTTCTCAATCAGCTCTCAGTATTTTATTTTCCAGAGCCTAGTCCTATTGCAGAGAAACAGTCTTTTCTGTCATCCCATCTGGGGGGCCAAATGTGGCAGGGACAGGACAGTCCCAATATTGTAGGGTTCTTGTGTTCCAGAGTCAAGATTGAAACCAGAACACAGTGTAGAGGATTAAGGTAGAGTTATTAGAGGAAATAAAGGTTGTCTCTTCAGATGGACCTTGAAGTAATAAAGCCATCTACAAAAGATCTCTAGACCATCCCAGCATTTCATAGATGAGGACATCAGACTGCTCTTAATTCCATCACCCCCACTCAGCAGGAAGTAGCCAGAGCGG
This sequence comes from Typhlomys cinereus, assembly GCA_023101885.1. Lineage (NCBI taxonomy): Eukaryota > Metazoa > Chordata > Mammalia > Rodentia > Platacanthomyidae > Typhlomys > Typhlomys cinereus. The sequence goes on along the minus strand of JALPQD010000914.1, from coordinate 347,973 downwards.
TCATCGCCCTTAATCCCCAGAGCAGTCTGAGTCCTCAAATAGGTTTAGGGGGGAATGAGGCAGGATTACAACAGCCATGCTGGGATGGGTCTCTCAAGGTCTTTGGAATTCCTGAAGGCCATCCCCCACTGCCGGAATCACCCTGAAGGAACACTCCTGCTGAGGTAGCTGACTCTAATCCTCCCAGAGTAAGATGGCCAACTTCCCCATGAAGTGATTATGGAGATGAGCTCTCCATATCAAACAACTTGATCTCTAGCCCACATGGGCCCAAGAGCAACTGGGTTGGGCCCCATAGGGAAAAAGCCAGTTTCCCTGGCTTGTCTAGGTGTATAAATATACCTAGCCCTGGCAACCATCTTTGGCGATCTAGCCCCTCATGGCCCTTTAGTGCCATGAGTCCGTTTTCCAGCTGCCTACTTCTCTTGGGCTCCCTAGCCCCTCATGCACTCCAGTGCCATGAGTCCTGTTTCTTGCTCCTTGCTTCTCATGAGTTCCATGACTAGGCACTGTGAGTTTCTCATGGGCTCCCTAGCCCCTCATAGCACTCTAGTGCCTATGAGCTGTTTCATTTCTGCTTCTCATGGAGGTGCCCTAAGCTCCTCATGGCACTCCACGTCTGGAGTCCGTGAGTTCCAACCTTTCTCCTTACTAATAAACTCTACCTTAATTCTCTACACATGTCCTGGTTTCAGTCTTCAACCTCCGAACGGCCAAAACCGTTTTCCTGCAACACGAGGAGACCTAGAACCCGGTTTTGGTTTTCTTGTAGTTCTTTTTAAGTATGTTTCTCCACATGTACCTAGTGCTCTTACGTGGCCCAGTGGAGCGCTCACGTGATCTAGTCAGAGTGGCCATTAGCTCTAACTACAGACAGGCTGGGAGTTTGGAATGCAGTCCTGTGTGCCTAGCTGAGAAACATTCTGCTCCACTGGAGTTGCCCATCCCCGGGTCCTCCCCTTCTTAGAGGTCCATGGGCTGTCCCCAGGTGTTTGTGGTTAATGCAGGTTGCAATTCAAACTGCTTACAGATAGACGGGGGTGGGGGGAACCAATCCCTGTGCGCCAAAACTGTTGGCTGTCAGCCAATCATGTAACTACTAAGTTGGAAGTTGGAAGCCCCCTCCCCTTGCCAGTGAGCTATAAAAACTTCGCCCAGACAAAGGGCCACACTTTTTCTGGCTTGATACCGCCATGCGGATGTGAACCCAGGTTTGAACCTGCAAATAAAGCCCTCATGCAAATTGCAGTGGTATTGGCTCCTTGCCTGATTTTTTGGGACCCCAGAATCTGGCCACAATAGTTGGAACTCATGGACTCCAGATGTGGAGTGCCATGAGGGGCTAGGACACCCTGGAAAACTCATGGTGCCTAGGCATGGAATCCATGAGGAGCAAAGAACAAGAAACAGACTCATGGCACTGGAGTGCGCCATGAGGGGCTAGGGCGCCAAAGATGGCTGCCAGGGCCAGGTATATTTCTACACCTGGACAAGCCCATTGGTTAATATCCATTGGGGCCCAACCCAGTGCTCTGGGCCCCTGTGGGCTAGAGGTCAAGTTGTTTGATGTAGAGAGCTCATTTCCATATCCCTTCATAGGAAGTTGGCCATCTTATCTCTGGAGAGTCAGTTCCTTCAGGGTGATTCCAACAGTGGGGGATGACCTCAGGAATTCCAAAGACTTGAGAGACCCATCCCAGCATGGCTACTCTAATCCTGCCTTAGTCCCACCCACCATGGGCTGGGCCTTCCCCTTCAGCTAGACAATCTCCTGCAGGTCTGCTCTGGGCTTAACTCAACCATTAATTCCCTACAAATGTGCCCAGAGCTCTAACCCTCAACTGTCAACTTGACACCTGTGCCCAACTATTGATGCAGGGTTTTTGTGTTCCAGAGTCGAAGATTGAAACCAGAACTCGTGTAGAGGATTAAGGTAAAGTTTAATATTAGAGGAGAGAAGGAGAAAGGTTGGAACTCATGGACTCCTAGGGCCATGAGGGGCTAGGACGCCGTCTAATGGCTGCCAGGGCCAGGCATATTTATACACCTAGACAAGCCCAAGGAAACTGGCTTTTTCTCATGGTCCAGCTCCCATTGGGGCCCAACCCAGTTGCTCCTGGGCCCTTGTAGGCTAGAGGTCAAGTTGTTTGATATGGAGAGCTCATCTCCATAATCCCTTCATAGGGAAGTTGGGCATCATCTCTGGGAGGATTGGAGTCAGTTCCTCAGCTGGGGTGTTCCTTCAGGGTGATTACAGAAGTGGGGGACGACCTTCAGGAATCCCAAAAGACCTTCAAAGACCTTGAGCGACCCATCCCAGCATGGCTGCTCTAATCCTGCCTCACTATGACACTCCACCCCTTGTCAACTTGACACACAAACAGCACTTTTAAACTGTAACCTTCAATCCTTGTCCCCATAGGTGTTAAATTATCTTATTATAATATAAAAACATTTAATTTTATTAATTCTAAAAGTCAAAATTAAAAGTTTTTATAATTCAATTTAAGTTGTCAATCACTAAAGTTCAATTATTAAAATGCTGGAACTGGGGCTGGAGAGGTGGCTCAGGGGTTAAGCCTCTGCCTTGTAGGTGGAAGGTCCTGAGTTCGGATCCTAGACCCCACATATAGACGCCGGGCGGAAGCAGGGGCAGCCTGTGTTTCTGGTCCTGGTGGGGCGGAGCCTGTGAATCCCAGGGCAGAGTAAACAAGGAGGAGGTGGAGGCGTCCATGGTGGTTCCTAATTCGTCCTGTGGTTCTACACACACACACACACACCACACACACACACACACACACACACGCATACACGCACAATGGAATAAATAATAAAAATTAAAAAATTAAAAAAATAAAATGCTGGAACTAAAAGTCCTTCTTTAAATATCCCAACCTTTTTAACTGTAGGAGTGTATCAAGTCAAAATAAATTAAATACTCCAGACAAAACATCAAAACAGAAGCATCTTGGCACAATAAGAAACCATTAAATTAAAATCAAAGTCCAGGGCTGGAGAGGTGGCTCAGGGGTTAAGCCTCTGCCTTGCAGGCCGAAGGTCCCAAGTTCGGATCTCAGATCCCACGTATAGACACTGGGCAGAAGCAGGGGGGGGGGGACACCTGCGTTTCTGGTCCTGGTAGGGCGGAGCCTGTGAATCCTGGGGCAGAGTAAACAAGGAGGAGGTGGAGGCGTCCATGGTGGTTCCGGAATTCGCCCGTGGTTCTACACACACACACACAGAAAGTTGAATAAAAAAATAATAAAAAGTTATTAAAAAAAATCAAAGTCCAGCAAATCAATACTGCATCCTATATTTCAATGTCCATCTTCTGTTGCTTATCATGTAGTCTTGGTGGTTCAAAGATTCTAGGCATTCCCAGTCCCTGTTCGCAGCTCAAAGCTGTAGAAGCAGAGTTCCTCTGACCCAGGCTGATCTCCACTCCCAGGCACTTCCGCAGACATCCCACAGTTCTGGCATCTCCATCATGCTCTGGGTCCGCCTTTGCAGCTATAAGCTTCACCTTTCCTTGTAGGAACTCTACGCCTGCCACTTGGTGCCAAGCTTTGCTGCTCTCCATGAACTCCGTAATCGTACACCAAAACCACTACCATATGGGGACGCTGCCAGATTCCAAAGTGAGGTTGAAACGTAGCTTGGTCCACTCGAGTTACAGCCGCACCACCTTTAGCGCTCTGACTCTGGAAAAGCCTCTTTCTAGGCAGCCGAAACTTCCAAAGGGCAAGAAATGGCTTCAGTTTGGGGCTTTCGGCCCTGAAGGAATCCGGGTTTTCAAACCTCAGAATTGCCACGTGGTGGTATTTATGTCTTCCACCGTTCCAGTGCAAGCAATAAGTTTTTCCTTCACTGATACTCATAACTCCAACAGTGGCAGCTGCTCTGCTGCCTGTCCCTTTCCACATCCAGAGCTTCATGGCCACCAACACAGCTCTGCTCTATCAAGCAAACCAGTCTATAATCTTTAAATTCAGTTTACCAAAGTCCTTGTTCCCTTTGTTGCAGGGAAATGGTTTCGACCGTCCCAATGTTGTAGGGTTCTTGTGTTCTGGAGTTGAAGATTGAAACCAGAACACGGTTGTAGAGGATTAAGGTAGAGTTTATTAGAGAAAAGAAAGGTTGGAACTCATGGACTCCAGACGTGGAGTGCCATGAGGAGCTAGGGGCCTCCATGAGAGGCAGAAATGCTATGGAGGGCTAGGGAGCCCATGAGAACTCCGGTGCCTAGGCATGGAACTCATGAGGAGCAAGGAACAAAAGACTCTATGGCACTGGAGTGCATGAGGGGCTAGGGAGCCTCCAAGAGAAGTAGGCAGCTGGAAACGGACCTCATGGCGCTAGAGGGCCATGAGGGGCTAGATCGCCAAAGATGGTTTGCCAGGGCTAGGTATATTTATACACCTAGACAAGCCCGGGGAAACTGGCTTTTTCCCATTGTGGGCCCAACCCAGTTGTTCTTGGGCCCATGTGGGCTAGAGATCAAGTTGTTTGATGGGGAGAGCTCATCTCCATAATCACTTCATGGGGAAGTTGGCCCTCTTATCTCTGGGAGGATTAGAGTCAGCTCTTCAGCAGGAGTGTTCCCTCAGGGTGATTCCAGCAATGGGGGATGACCTTCAGGAATTCCAGAGACCTTGAGAGAGCTGGAGAGACCCATCCCAGCATGGCTGCTCTAATCCTGCCTCACCTTCATCACAAATTGGACCCAAACAATCCATAACTCTCTCAGGATTCTCATTATCCAAATGGCCCATCAAACGCTACAGAATGGTATTCGTAATCCACAAGCTCAAAAGCTTCAAACATTTCAAAAGTTTCTCCAACACGACCATTCAGAATCCACATAATTTATAAATCCACAGATTTATCAGCAACACCCCACTTCCTGGGTACCAAATTCTTCTGTAGTTCACCTTCATGGTTGCTGATAAATCAGCATCAAACAGCTTAAAGGAACAATTTTCTCTTACAATTACTATTTACAGTTCTTAATTCATCTTGACGGGAGAGCACGCACCAACATCAAGGCCGGCGGAACTGGCCACACCATCTCTATGTAATGGCTGACAGACGGACGATCCTTACTTGCCGGACCAGTGTGTCTGGCCAAGTATATACGAGGATGCCAACTTTCTCAGTCAGACCTTGGTATTTTATTCCAAGGCCTAGTCCCACCCGCCATGGGCTGAACCCCATCAGCCAGACAATCTCCTGCAGGTTTGCTCTGGGCTTAACCCAACCACTAATTCTCTGCAAATGTGCCCAGAGCTCAAACCCTCAACTGTCAAGTTGACACCTGTGCCTGACCATGACACCTGGCAACCAGTTGGATCCTGGAGCCCACATGGTGGGAGGAGAGAAACAGCTTAGGAAAACTGTCCTCTCACCTCCATACGTGCATGTCTCTCTCTCTAAATAAACAAATCTACAAATAAATCAAATATCAAAAAAAAGATCAGGGGTCAGAGAGGTAGTTCAGTGGTTAAGGCGCATGCTTGCCAACCCGGCGGGAGGAGTTCCAAGTTTGATCTCTTGATGCCCATAGGGTGGAAGGAAAGTCGTCTTCTGATCTCCGCCTGCGCACCGTGGCATGCATGTGCGCACCGTGGCATCATGTGTGCACTGTGGCATGTGTGTGCGTACCGTGGCATGCGTGTGTGTGTACGCTGTGGCATCCATGTGTGCACTGTGGCATGCCTGTGTGTGCCGTGGTATGCATGCGCGCACTGTGGCATATGTGTGCATACCGTGGCATGCACGTGTGTGTACGCTGTGGCATCCATGTGCACACCGTGGCATATGTGTGTGTGCCGTGGCATGCATGTGTGCACCGTGGCATGCGTGTGCATACCGTGGCATGCACGTGTGTGTACGCTGTGGCATGCATGTGTACACACCGTGGCATGCGTGTGTGTAACTTTGTCTCTCTTTGCCTTTGTCTCTGTAAATAATAAAACAATAAAATAAACAAAATCTCTTGTAAAAGGACGGCAAGCCCAGCACAGGAGAGGAGGATTTGGGAAGAGGTGGGCTGGACACCAGGAGCGTGAGGCCATTTTAAGGTCATCAAGGGCGCCTCTGAGGAGTCCAGGTGAGAAATGAACTGTGACGCATCCTTTCATGTTCACTAGTATTGCTGTTAATCAGGGTCTTCCTTCGAAGTCCAGGCTGCCTCGGAACTCCCTCCTCGGCCTTCCTGGGGCCAGATAGAAGACAGGGAAGTTCATAGGGAAGAGGGGATCCCCCTAGGCTGGGTCTGCTTGAAGCTTCTTGCCCCCGAGAATCGAGATGTCCAGACCGTTAAAACCATCCTCTGGAAGGAAGACCAGACTGGTCTCCTGATATGTAGAGGTATTTTATGTTAATTGTGATGTAGTCCTCACTTCTCTTGAGGGAACCGATCCTGTCAAAAGACAAGTCTGAGCACAGTATGCTCAGCAAACACTCTGAAGAGAGACGGGAGCCGCTGGGCTGCACTGTGGATTTAAGAGATGTCCTGATGAATATTCATGAGGTGGGGATGAATATTCATGAGATGGGGCATATTCACAAAGTGACCTCTCCTCTCCCTTTAGGGCCTTTCCTCCTATGGTCCCCACGCGAGGGAAGGGATGTTGAAACCACGTCGCAATCGATGCGCTGACATCTGTCTTCTCCGATGTGGGCCCTTCACTAGCACATGGTGAACTGTAAAGGGATGGACTTTTTCTTTTTTTTTTTTTTCTTTTTTTGGCCACAGAGATGGCTCAGGGGGTTAAGATTCTGTCTCTGCAAGCAGAAGGTCCTGAGTTCATATCCCAGGGCCCACATTAAAAAAAAAATAATAATAAAAGTCTGGATTTCTAAGTCTGGACTTTTTGATAGTATGTGAATTATGTTTATCTACTGGTATTTGAAAAACTGGATCTTGGGTGCTGGGGATGAGGAACAAAGGGAGATGGGCGGGGAGTGGGAGAGGTGGGTGGGGACAGGGGGAGGTGGGTGGGGACAGGGGGAGGTGGGCTGGGCGAAGTGGGTGGGGTTGTTCTGGAGAAGAGAGAAGTCAGGACCCAGGGGATATTCAGGAGGGTGGGAGAGCCTTGGGTGGCAGCTGGTGCAGCAGAGGAAGAGGTTTTGGTTGGTAGACTGAGTGTCAAGTGGCCACTCCTGGCCACCTTGAGTCTGCCCACTTCCCACAGTGCAGGCCAATGGCCATGCGGGAAACTTGGTCCCCAACGCCACCCTGTGGAAAAGTGGAGCGTTATCAGGGTGCTGAGACCACGAGGAGGCTACCTGGAGGCGAATGCTGTTCTTTGGAGATAGTTCAGCCTTCTCTTGCCCTCTCCCTGCCCTTCTGCCATCTGCCATGCGGTGGGTGAGGTGCCACCAGGACCCTCACCAAACGCCGACTTCCCTCCAGAACACTGGTGTTAACACATTTCTGTTCTTTACAGATTACCCAGTCTTTGGCCGTCTATTACAGCAACAGGAAATGGGCTAAGACTCAAGTGTTCATCCATGTGAGAAATCTGGCACCAGTAGCTATTGAAGTTTTTCCTGCATGTTGCTGATACAAAGTATCTGGAAGGAGGCCAACTTCCTCCACCAGTTCTCCCCATCTCATTCACCTGCTCAGCCCCCCCCACCATGGCCTGGGCCTTCCCCATCCATCCTCTAGACAATCTCCTGCAGGTTCGCTCTGGGCTTAATTCAACTACTAATTCTCTATAAATGCGACCAGAGCTTGAACCCTCAGCCATCAATCAAGTTGACACCTGTTCCTAACTATGACAGTGGCTGAGTCGGAAGCCAGCTCATTGCTGGGTCTACCAGGCAAAAACCTTCTGTCAGGACAGTTAATGTTCCAAGGTCCATAGAAAGTAGTGTGTCCTATGGTATGGCTGGGGTTAGGTCGAGGGCACCATAAGGGAATGCTGGGAGTTTTGGCTGAGAGACTTGGAGGAGTAACTGCTCTTGTCTGGCTTTGCTGGTGGGTCTCCAGACCTGGTTGTGCGACTCCATGACATGGAAGACGCCACTCTGCCTGGTCTTAGAAAGCTGGAACGTCACAGGTGAGCTCAATGTTCTTTTCCATGTGCTTTGCCCAGGAGGTCTCAGGTTCTTAAAGCCTTAATCACACATGACCCCCCCACACGTAATCACATGTGATCATACATACATGTAATCACATGTGGTCACACATACACTTAATCACACATGATCACTAACTCACACCCAAGGGAGAGGTTCTTTCTCTCTCTCTTTTCCTCCTTCCTTCCTTCCTTCCTTCCTTCCTTCCTTCCTTCCTTCCTTCCTTCCTTCCTTCCTTCCTTCCTTCCTTTCTGTCTGTCTTTCTTTTCTTTCAAGAGAATGGAACCCTAGATTTGAGTAAGGGCCCCGCACAGCAGCCTTTTTCTCTCTTCACCTGTAATTTCCCTTTCTATATTGTAGAGTTGCCTGAGTCTACAAATCTCGCTCCCCAAGGGAAGTTGCCCCAGGCAGTCAGGGCCAACAGGAGCGCATCCCCTATGATGGGCACGCATTAAGTAAAGGGCCAAACCTTTCCTCTTCCTCTCCTGCCTGGGAGTCAGACCACCTGGCTGTGAGCATGTCTTGTGGGCATGGGCCCCCGAAACCTTTAGGAGGTGACCCCCACTCTGCTTCAAGGGCTGGAGCTCTTCTCAGAACTGCACCATGCGGTCTGTCTGTCTGTGGCTTAGTGACTTTTCCAGTACGTCCAAAGCCCTGCCTCCGTGCCCTCCTGAACCCCAGATCCTTGGCCATTACCGACCTCGTTCGAGCCAGGCAAGCACTGCAGCTGCAGCTTATTCCAGAAACATCTGCAACTGCTCAGACTGCGCACTTGGGCCCTTACCAAGGCCCACGTGGCTCTGTGCTCTCCTCTCGAGGGGTGCTGGCCGCCATAGAAGATGCCACTGACACTTGAGGACCAGAGGCGCACCACACTTCTCACAGCTCTGCAGGTGGAAAGACCCCCCTCAGGGAGCTGCGGACCCTTCTGCTGAGAGTGCTCCTGTTGACTTGTGTCTTCACAGGAGGAGGCGGGGGTGGTGGGGAGCAGGCCTGTCATAGTTAGATACAGTGGTCAACTTGACAAGTGAGGCTTTGAACTCTAGGCACACTTGTAAAGAATCAGTGGTTGGGGTGGAGAGATGGCTCAGGGGTTAAGACTCGCCCTGAAAGCAGAAGGACCTGAGGTTGAATCCCAGGTCCTACATAAAAATGCCAGGCAGAAACAGAGGTAACCTGCACTTCCTGCCCTGGACAGACCCTGGGAAATCCCAGAGCAAAGCAAAAATGATGTTGAAGCAATTCGGGATGATTCCTGAACTCATTCTTGAGCCTCCACAGCTGCAGGGCCTCTGGCTTTGGGCAGTGGGCGGCAGCGCGCTGCCAGCCACTAGAGGGCGCGAATCTGCGGGGCTGGGCCGGGCGGGCCTGCAGTGCGGCTGTGGCCACTAGAGGGCGAGAATCTTCTGTCCGGGACAGCAGGCGGCACAGTGCAGTTCTGTTCTGCACAGTTGTGGGGCAGGGGTGCAGCACAGAAGAGGCAGCTCTGGGGCCTGGGGGTTGGGGGCTTCTGTCCCTTGTCCCAGCTTCTGGCTGGCAGCTGCCCTGGGATTTTCTTTGGACCTCCCATTGGCAGTGATCCTTACACAGTCGTCCCTGCTCAATCCCCTCAGGAGTCTTCCTTCCCCCACACCCCCCCTTGCTCCTCACCAGCCTGATGGCAGTGGGCAGGCAACTTCTGCCCCAAAATAGGCAGCTACCCAAGGCTCAGCGACGGCTTTAAGGCCTCCCTTGTGAGCCTGGCCCCTGCGGGAGGCTGTGGAGGACAGGTGCCTCGTCCTGGGGTCCTGGGTGAGCGACCCTTCCCCTGCCAGCTGCTCCCACGTCAAAGAGCTTGGAAAGCCCAGCAGGGACGCTGCAGCCCAAGCTCTGCCTAGAACCGTTTGCATGTGGTGATGGCAGCGATGTGTCTGCCCCACCACTATCTGCGGTCACCAACCAAAGGGACAAAGCAGGAAATAGAAGCCGAGTCACGCACAGCGGCCCCAGCAGCCCCCTCCCACTCCCGGGGCTCTTCACCTGCCACGTATCATCACTTGTCCCTCAGCCCTGTGCTGGGCTCTGCGCCAAGCCGGCCATGGAGCTGCCCCCACCAGTCCTGCCACACAGCAGACGACATGTGCCCCCCGCGTCTATGCTTCCGCTCCTTCCTGGCCTCCAAGACTCCAGCCCGTGAGCTCTGGACAGACTGAGGACAGAGTGAGCCGTGCTGCACAATGCCTCTCTGTGGGGGCGGGGAGGGCTGCGACATTTGGATCGGGGTACTGAGGCTCAGGAACTGCTGGACTGGGCACTGGGCTAGAAATGGCTTAGCACGGTTACTCTGGGCTCTTGCTTTATACACAGACATTGCGACCAGCAATCGGGATGGAGTTTCACACCCCAACACCCAGAGATGGGTCAGGAGCTGAAGAGGGTCCTGCACCCCAAGATGCAGAAGCAGTGTATGGCTTGAGTCTGAAGTGCCCCCAAAGCTCATGCATGGGAAGCTTGGATCCCAATGTACCCTTCAGAGGCGGGACAGGTTTTCTCATCAAACGGTGTCTTGGCCAGGCGCACATGCTGCTGAGTATACCGTGTTCCTGGAATAGACCGAGGGGAACCGGATCCAGAAGGTACACGCCTGGGTGTGGCTGCTCATGCGGGTCAGCTTGCACCTTCATCCACCTGTCCATAGAGGTAACAGAAGGAGAGAGAAGGTTGTTCCTGTCACACCTGGCCTTGGAGGGCCAGCAGAATCCACAAACTTGTCAGTGTCTCTGAAGAATGATCTCCTCAGAAAGTGTTTAAACAACAAAAGCTAAAAAAGAGGAAGAGAGAGAGGAGAAGGAGGAGGAGAAGAAGAAGAACAGGAAGAAGAAGAGAAGAAGAGAAGAGGAGGAAGAGGAAGAGGAAGAGGAAGAGGAAGAAGAAGAAGAAGAAGAAGAAGAAGAAGAAGAAGAAGAAGAAGAAGAAGAAGAAGAAGAAGAAAAGAGGGAAGAAAAGAGGGAAGAAAAGAGGGAAGAAAATTCCGGTGACCCAGTAGGTAAAGCCTCCTACATACAAACCCTGCGACCTGAGTTTGACCCCAGAGCCTATATGGGGGGAGGAAAGAACCAACTTTCAAAAGCTCCTCCTGAGACAGTAATTTAATATCTATTGACAGCTGGTATATAGGAGTGTCTGGGCCTGTGGGAACCACGCCCACCACCCCTCCAGTCTTCACCTCACTTTCCCAGTAGCCCGGGACCACCCATAGCGATGCATGGACTATAAAGACTTCCGGCTCTACCACCTGGTGGGCACACCTGGTGGGCACGCCATGGCAGCTCAGAGCTGTGTCCTCTAGCCACATGCTCCGGGCTGTTCTCTCCGCTCTCCCGCCTTCACGCTATGGCATTGTCCTTACGCCTCTTGGGCGGAGCGTTCAAGAGTTTTTGCCCTCTTCTGTCATTTTCAATGAAATCCTTGCTTGTGCCTGTCAGTGTGTTGGTTTCAATCCTGGCTCAGAACGCAAGAGCCCAAGAAGAGCGACCCTGTCACACTCCGACAACTACACGGGCACTATGGCATGCGTGTGACTGCGCTCCTGTCTTCCCCAAGCAAAAATAAAACAAACAAAACCTCAGGACAAAGCGCTGGAGGGTCACCCCGTGGGGTCACCCCACATGCGATGGCTCCTTCCGGCTGCCGGCTTGACGCTTAGGAGTCGGGTTTAGGCAGTTCAGAGCAGCCATGCTGGGATGGTCTCTGAAGGAAGGATCCCCAGGGCTGGGACCACCCTGAAGGAACGCGTCCTGCTGATCTGGAGGAGCTGATTCCAATCATTCACAGAGATAAAGTGGCCACCTTGCCCCAAGCCTCCGTTCATGATCTCCATTGTAGATCAACCTCACTCTTAAGGTCCACACAAGATGAACTGAGTGGGGCCAATATGAACAGACCAAAAGCTTTGCAGGAACTGGAACTAACCAATGAGGAAAAGCTGCTCCCCTCCCACAAGACTTAAACAACTCTGACCCTGGCAGCCATCTTTGACTTGCTTGCCCTCTATGGATTTCATGCCTGGAGTCTGTGAGTTCTTCTCAGCTCTTGCTGAGAATTCACATCTGTGAGTTCCGTCTTTCCCTCCTCTAATAAACTCTGCCTTAATCCTCTGCATGTGTTCTGGTTTCAGTCTTCAACTTCCAAACACAAGAACCTGGATAGATACAGACCCCAGAGGGACCCCATAGCAGGGTCTCTGAGCACATGCATGAGGAATTGTGCAGTTAAGAAAACCTGTGGCCAAGCCTGTGAGAGATCGCTGTGAGTGTGTACTGGATGTGGGAAGAACCAAGCCATAGTGGACAGGACTGCCCCTGGCCAGGTGGGCAAGAGGGAGGAGCTAGCGGAGCACTGACAAGACAGGCAAGTGGGCAGCCTGGCATGCGTGAGCAGCCTGGCATGGAGGGCAGCCTGGCATGGGGGGCAGCCTGGCATGGGGGGCAGCCTGGCATGGGCGGGCACCCTGGCATGGGGGCAGCCTGGCATGTGTGAGCCACGTGGCATGCGTGAGCCTGGCATGTGTGATCAGCCTGGCATGCATGAACAATGTGGCATGGGGGGCAGCCTGGCATGGGGGCAGCCTGGCATGCTTGCACTGGTCCTTTGCCCTCTGTTCCTACTGTGGGTGCGATGCAGCCAGCTGGGTTCCTGATGGCTGATGTCTGGCCATGGGCACCGTGGGCTGAGCTGAATGAAAGCCCCTTTCTCCCCGAAGCTGTGTCGCGTGTGTAACTGTAGCAATGAGTATGAAACTAAAGCGCCGTGTGTCCCACAGCAAGTGCAGGTGTGTTGTTCTCAAGAGAAAGAGGAACGAAGCAGAATGCACTAACCTCTTGGTCGAGAGCGTGAAGGAAGCCAAAGAAAAGCGCTGGTCGCAGCTCGCCAGGGGGCGAGGGCTTGCGGAGCCCTCTAAGCCTGAGTCCAGTCAAAACCAGGGTGTCTAGTCCGAGCATGTGGCTTGGTAACTGGTTTACTATTCACCAGTTCGATCCCTGTTGCTGCCTAAACCAGGCATGATGGTGCACGCCTGTGGTCTCAGCACCCGGGAGGTGGTGTCAGGTGGAGTTCAAAGGTCGTCCTTGGCTATGTGAGTTAGAAGCCAGGCTGGGACGTATATGTGATCCTCTAACAAAGTGGGGAGGGAGGCAGGGGCAGGAGTGGTGGGGGCGGGGGGCTGAGGGGGTGGGGCTGTCATAGTGAGACCCTGTCTCATGGCTCACCCATGAGTTCGTACCCCTCAATCCCAAGCTTTTTCTTGGTAGACTAACAGGAAGGCCAGTGATAGTGAAACTAAATGGTAGCGGACTGTAAAGGCCTTGGCGTCTGCAGATGGCTGCATGAACATGCAGCTCGAGATCCACACGCGTGTGTAGACGGGGCACCATGTTCACACAGGGTGAAGTTTTAAACATTTTTAAATTTTTTTTTATTATTTATTCAATTGTGCACATGTCTGTGTGTGTGTGCGTGTATGTGTGTATAGAACCATGGACAAATTCGGGAACCACCATGGACGCCTCCTCCTTGTTTACTCTGCCCCGGGATCCACAGGTTCCTCCCTACCAGGACCAGAAATGCAGGCTGCCTCCGCTTTCACCTAGTGTCTATACGTGGGGTCTAGGATCCGAACTCAGGACCTTCCGCCTGCAAGGCAGAGGCTTAACCCCTGAACCACCTCTCCAGCCCTCAGGGTGAAGTTTAATAAGGGGTAATAACATCCTTTACATCACAGGCGTTGAAGGAGAGGATAGGGAAGAAAGAGAACAGACCATCATCCCCGATGAAAGATTCTGTTCTTGTGCTTCCCCATCATATATGTATGTATGTATGTATGTGTGTGTATGTATGTATGTGTGTGTGTATGTATGTATGTATGTATGTGTGTATGTATGTATGTACGTGTGTGTGTATGTATGTATGTGTGTATATATGTATGTATGTGTATGTATGTATGTATATATGTGTGTATGTGTGTATGTATGTGTGTGTATGTATGTATGCATGTATGTATGTATGTATGTATGTGTGTGTATGTATGTATGTGTGTGTATGAATGCATGTGTATGTATGTATGTATATATGTATGTATGTGTGTATGTGTGTGTGTTATGTATGTATGTATGTGTGTGTATGTATGTATGTGTGTGTATGTATGTATGTATGTGTGTATATGTATGTATATATGTGTGTATGTATGTATGTGTGTGTGTATATATGTATGTGTATGTATGTGTGTATTCCAATTTGAAAAACAAAAGTGGATTCCCAGAAGAAAACTCAGGTTGTTAGACCTACATGGCAAACTCAAACACATTTACCTGCTGAGCTGCCTCACTAGCCCTGATATGGATATTTTTCTCTTTTCACATGTATGTATATATGGGGTGTGTGCATGTGTGTATGTGTGCTTGAACATGGGTGGTTACGTGTGTGTGTGCGTGTGTGTGTGTGTATGCGTGTAGGTATATGTACATGCGTGTGGAGGCCGGAGGGTGACAGAGGGAATCATTCTTGATCACTCTTCCACCTCATTGTTTTGAACCCAGGTCCCTAATAAGCCCAGAGCAGGCCGTTAGGGTGAGTCTGGTGAGCATGGGCGCTCTGAGGAGCCCAGACTCCGCCTTCCCAGGCTGGAATTACAGGCAGGTTGCCGCTTGCTTGGCCCTTTTAATGTAGGATCTGGGAGTCCTCTGGGTTCTTTCACTTTACCTCGCATGTTTTATACAACGAGTTGAAAGAAGACAAAAAGAACTCTTCTTCGCGTCTTCTCCAAGAGCGGCCCTCTTGCCTTAACTCCCCGAGGTGCCTCGGCGGGAGCTCAGGACGGAGTCCAGACTCCTGTACTGGCGGTGATGGGCACCAGGGGTGGGTGAAGCGCAGGACTGCCCGCCCCCGCTGCAGGTATTGGGTGGTTCTTTGCTGCCAAGTACCTTTCTGTCTCCCGCTGGACCCCCAGAGACTAGCCCCTCCCCCCAGGACACGCGCATCCTGAGATCCTGACCCCTAAGGACAGGTGACTTCTTTGTCCAGGATGTCATAACTGCAAAGCTGGGGAGAGCAGCACCCCGCATTCCCAGCGTCTCGGTTTGCCTGTGCGTTGCCACTGAATTCACCACCAAACAGCTTGGAGGAACAAGGGGTTTTGCTGTGGCTTGTGATAGCTTGGTTACATTTCTTAGTCCAGCTTGGCAGGAGAGCTCATACCAACACCAGGAGTTGAGAGGACTGCCAACCAGATCCACTGCTGAGAGGGGAGCCTCCCTTGCCAGACCGCACGTCAATCCAAAGTTTGCTGAAGAATGCCAAAGCACTGAGCCCCTTCCCCCATGGTCCCCCTGGCCAGGGAACGGCCCCTCTCTGTGGGCCGGGGCTTCCCCATCCGTCAGATGATCTGCTGTGGGCTGGCTTAGGACTGGCCCTCACCCTCGGTTTTCACAGATGTGCCCAGATCTCAGCCTGCAATTGTCAAGTTGACACTTGTGTCTGGTCACACCAGGGCACACGCGAGGGAGCTCCGTCGTGGCGCTCCCACCTCTGCGCTTAGCTGACTTCCAGTGGAGGGGTGCCTTTGAGCAGGAACCGGCTTCTCTCGTCTGTGTGCTGCGGGGCGAAGTGGTCTGGGATCTTTTGCTGTCTTTCCAGCCCTGCACATGAGGACGTGAATCGAGAACATGCTGGAACAAGAGTTAGCATCACATCGCATCTTTCCCCAAAGCACCTGCTTCCTGTCATTTTGGGACTTAAAACGATGCCAGTTTATCATGGTTCTGCCGGAAATGGGCTAAAGTCACGTATCTGCAGGACTGTACTCCCAAAGGTCCCAGGGGAAGTTGGCACCTTTTCCAGCATTCAGGATCTTGCTGGCCCCTTGATCCTGCACTAACACTGCCTACGAGTTGAGTCTCCTCTGGCCTCTCCCTTCTGTGGGAGGCCTCAGGCCCCCCAGACATCCCGGAGGTCTCCCCAGGTCAGAACCCCTGGCCCATCACAGCCAGCACTTCTTGCAGTGCTGTGAGCATAAACAGGCACACCTGGGTGGGCTCCCCCGCAGCTGCCACGCTCGTCAGTGGGCGGGTGGACATGCCTCCGTGGGATTCCTGTTTCCTTCAGGAGAGAAAGAAGAGTGGCCCGCGCATGGCCCGAAACGTGGCCTGCTGCTCCGTCCCTCGCCCTAACCCTCATTTGAGGGGACGTCCTGTGAGGTGCAGGTGGAGCTGGCCACGCCTCTTGGGGGGTCTCATGGCATCTGGAACTGGCTTCGTGGGGGCCTATGATGGTCTGTCGGCCAATGCAGGCCGTCCTGCCTGCGTCCCCAGTGCCCCGGTGCCCTGAGCTACTTTTCTTTGGCTGTAACAGAACACGCGGCAGAAGCAGCTGAAAGAAGAGAAGGTTCAGGTTTCAGCCACCGTAGTGGGGAAGGGGACACAGCAGAAACACAGAGAGGCTGAGCAGCTGTTCACATCACAGCTGACCAGGAAGCAGAGGGCTAGACTTCCCCACCCATCCACCAGCGAGACCCCACTTCCCAAGGGCTCCACCCCCATGCATCACCTGTGGGGGACCAGGTGCACAAACATTTGAGTCTCGGGTACATTTCAGACCCCAAACAAGAACCCTGCCCAAACAGGCCTTGAGCAGACACAGAAAGTGGGGGAGATGCCCCCTTTAGAGCAGGTCTGGCTTGGGAAGGGAGGGAGCAAGTGGGTCGACTTCAGCCAGCGTCAGATGCCGCGTTCTTTCTGCTAGCTTCCTGCCTGGCTTAGTCACACCTCCTCGCCCGGGCCTTGCGCCCGGCTCTGTTCAGGGGAGGCTCGTGGTGACTAAGCCAGGCTAATTTCAGAGCAAGCAGGGAGATCAGCTTGACGTCACATAATTAATTCATACGGCTCACCGTGTTCGCAGACAAAGAGACTTGCACGTAGCATGGGCCAGCCTGGCAGAAGCGGTGCCAGGAAAAAAGGGTTCACACAGCCACCACAGCAACAAGCAGGTGGGGGCCGCGTGCCTAGCACGTCAGTTACAAAAGACACACTCAAAATCATCGGGATTAGTGGATGATGTGTGTGTGTGCTCGTGTTTGTGCATGTATGTGTGTGTGTGCATGTGTATGAGTATGTGTCTGGGTGGCATGTGTATATGTGTGTATGTGTGTGCATGTGTGGTAAATATGTTCCTGTTCATGTGTGTCTGCATGTGCATTATGTGTGCATGTGTGCATGTGCATACGTGGTGTATTTGTGCATGCATGTGTGTGCATGTGGGTGCTACTGAGAAATTTTTACTGTCAGCTCTGCATCAGAGCTTGTGGTTATGGAAGCAAGTGTGTATTTGTAGATTTTTTTTTTACCTTTATTTGCCTCCTGTGTATGTTTGTGTTTGAGTCAGAGAACAATGTATGGAGTTGGTTCTCTCCTTTCACCAAGTTGGCTGTGGCGATTAACTCAGGTCGTTAAGTGTCTTTTCCTGCCAACCATCTTGCCTACCTCACTGTGATTTTCTTTCCTGAGTCTGGAGTCATCTAAGACTCTCACAAGCTCGCAGGGTAGTGTGTGTGTGTGTGTGTGTGTGTGTGTGTGTGTGTGTGTGTGTGTGTACATGAGACACTTAAGTGGGTGTGCTCGTGGAGGCCCAAGAGTGACTTCGGGAATCATCCCGGATTGCTCTATGTTCTTATTGTTTTGCTCTGGGGTTTTCCAAGCTCCATCTTCCGGGGTCAGAATTGAAGATTGCCACCTTTTTCTGCCTGGCATTTTTATGTGGGATATGGGACCCGGACTCAGGTTCTTTGGCTTTTTTTTTAAATTTAATTTTAATTTTTTTTATTCAATTGTGCATGTGTACGTGTGTGTGTGTGTGTGTGTGTATGTGTGTGTGTGTGTAAAACCACGGGCAAATTCAGGAACCAGCATGGACTGCCTCTACTTCCTCCTTGTTTACTCTGCCCCGGGATTCACAGGCTCCGCCCTACCAGGATCAGAAACGCAGGCCGCCCCCGCTTCCGCCGGGCGTCTATACATGGAATCTAGGATCCGAACTCAGGACCTTCCACCTGCAAGGCAGAGGCTTAACCCCTGAGCCACCTCTCCAGCCCCAGGTTCTTTGGCTTTTGAGGTAAAAGCTTTAGCCCCTAAGTCATCTCCCCAGCCAAAGGGTAGAGCTTCCCAGCTCTGCTTGTCTGTCTTTCTCCTGGGGTCACCAGCTGGTTTCAAAATGATAGCCCAGTGTGGCCTTGTTCTTCCTGCCTCCAACTCCCCAAGGGCCGACATGGGGGGGGGGGCACCAGGGCCAGTTTTATGTGGTCCTAGAGGTCAAACTTGGACATTTATGCATGAACTCTACCAACTGAGTCACGTCCCAGGAAGTGTGTGTATGTTAAAGAGAAGTACCTGGAGCATGAAAGGGACAGAGATACGATGTCTGTGTCTTGCTTTAAGATGGTGATGATGGGCTGGAGAGATGGCTCAGGGGTTTAAGACTCTGTCTGGCAAGCAGAAGGCCTCGAGTTTGGATCCCAGGTCCCATGTAAAAAGTCAGGTGGAAAAGGCATCGACCTGCACTACCAGCCCTGGTGGGCGGAGCCTGGAAAATTCCAGAGCGAAGCAAGAAAGAAGTAGAAGTAATCCAGGATGATTCTCAGAGTCACCATTGGGCCTCCTCAGGGACATACAGTGCCCCCCTCCTACGCACACACATTAAAAAAAAGATGGTGGTGCTGATGGTGATGGTGATGATGGTGATAGTGATGATGATGGTGATAGTGATGATGATGGTGGTGATGGTGATGGTGATGGTGGTGATGGTGATGGTGATGGTGGTGATGGTGATGGTGATGGTGGTGATGATGATGGTGATGATGGTGGTGATGATGATGGTGATGGTGGTGCTGATGGTGATGATGGTGATGGTGATGGTGATGATGGTGATGATGGTGGTGATGGTGATGATGGTGGTGATGGTGATGGTGGTGATGGTGATGGTGGTGATGGTGATGGTGATAATGGTGATGGTGATGGTGGTGATGGTGGTGATGGTGATGATGGTGATGGTGGTGATGGTGGTGATGGTGATGATGATGGTGATGGTGGTGATGGTGATGGTGATGGTGATGATGGTGTGATGGTGGTGATGGTGGTGATGGTGATAATGGTGGTGATGGTGATGATGATGGTGATGGTGGTGATGGTGATGATGGTGGTGGTGGTGATGGTGATGGTGATGATGGTGGTGATGGTGGTGATGATGGTGATGGTGATGATGGTGATGATGGTGATGGTGATGATTGTGATGGTGGTGATGGTGATGATGGTGGTGATGGTGATGGTGGACATGACAGTAGTAGCAGGAAGCAGCAGGGGGAAGCCCTTCGTAACTGTTAAATCCAGCTAAATCCGCCGTGGAAGCTCAGTGTACATCCCTGAGAATGTCTGGGCATTCTACGATATTTTGTTTATTCACTTTTGAGGAAGGCAGAAGGGAAGAGAGGGAGCGTGCACTGCACGCCACAGTGCGAGGGTGGAGGTCACAGGAAGACTTCAGGAAGTCACTTCTCTCCTTCCACCACCTGGCCTTCTGGGGATTGAACTCGGATCACAAGGTTTGAGTGCAGGTACCTTATGTCCTAGCTGTCCTGGGCCCCAACATTTTTGCAATAATAAAACTAGCGACCCCTGGGTCCTTGCACCTCATTGGAGAGGAGGACCCAGAGGTGAGTTTGGCATGCACATTAAAGGATGCTCCAGGGATTGGGGGGCATGGGGAGGGGGGGAGGGAAGGGGGGAGTAGGGCGGTTGGGGGGAGGTGGAGGGAGGGAGGGGACCGGTGTACCTGTTAAGTTTGTATGAGCAGAAATAATAATAATAAAAAAATAAATAAAACTACCGAGACAGCACTTTACAACTGTGGAAAAGTTATCCATGACATGAAGAGCGATGTGCAGGAGGAATGGAAGCTGTCACCACCCATGACTGCCCTGACCACCAGTGTGCGCGGTGCAGACCCCCCCCCCCCCGTCCCCAGCAGGTGGTCAGCGCACACGCCCCTCCTTCAGATGCCATGTGGGGTCCTCTGTTGGTGCACGCCCAGCAGGTCATCCTGAGGGGCTGGCTTCTGGGGTGTGACAGTTGGTCTGACCTCCTGGCCCGGGGCCGGGGCCAAGGCTTAGCCGGGCACATTCCTGTCCCTCTACCACAATGCCTGTCGCCGGCACATTGGCTTTGTGCAGGAGCCCTGGGCTCTGGGGTGGAAAATCAACTGCGGAGACTGTTTGGGAGACTGTTGGCGTCGCAGGAATTCTCCGGATCCAGCGGGTGTCAGCTCTGTGGGCGTGGCCGGCTGTGCGCCCAGCGGCAATGCTGGTGAGCATGGAGGAAACCAGAATGCCTGGGGCTTAGGTGCCCAGGAAGGGGGTCTCAGAGATGGAGACACACTCCACGGGCACACAATCACACCTGCCACAGACACACAGTCACACATGCCAGATACACACACTGCATAATCATCACATATACCAGATACATACAGACACATACTACATACTTACCACATATGCCGTACATACACATACACACCACATACAGAACACACACCTGCTACACGTAGCACACATCACACTACATGCAGATACACAGATTCACATATACCAGATACACATACACAGCATATGTGCCCATATGCTACAGCTCATATGGACGCAGATCAGATCTACATCATGTCACACATACCACATACAATACAGATGCCAGATATCACACCACACCACAGACACGCCCAATCACACATGCAGAAATGCATGTCACACACATACGCACCCCACACACCATACATATACATACTACACCACACTGCAGACACATCACACAATACCACAGACATACACAGTCACATATGTACACATGCCGTACACACCCCTCATGCACATACGACACACACTCATGATGCCAGCTATGCATCGTGCCATCTATACCACACACGCCACAGACACAAACACGCACCACACCCTTGCACATCATGTGTGACATGTGTCACAAATGTCCCCCATCCCAGAGTTCAGAAGTGACTGCTGCCTCTGCCCACTCTGCAGACCCCTCCCTCGGCCTGGTCCTCAGGCCCCCAGGATCCCCACGGCAGCCATTTGCAGGCTTTGGGAGCCTCCGTTCCTCTTTCAGGTGTGAGGGGCCCACGGGTGTTCTTGAAACGGGACTGTTCTGCAGCCTCTGGGAATAGGCATTTTTCTTTTTTATTATGATTATTATTTATTCAATTGTGCATGTGTGCGCATGTGTGTATGTGCAGTGTGTATGTATGTATGTGTGTGTAGAACCACAGATGAATTCAGGAACCACCATGGACGCCTCCACCTCCTTCTTCTTTACTCTGCCCCGGGATTCACAGGCTCCGCCCTACCAGGACCAGAAACACAGGCCGCCCCCACTTCCGCCCGGCGTCTATACGTGGGGTCTAGGATCTGAACTCAGGACCTTTGGCCTGCAAGGCAGAGGCTTAACCCCTGAGCCACCTCTCCAGCCCTGATTTTTCTTTTTTTTGTTTTAGGAAACGTATGCTTTCCATTTCCAACCTGCGTGCGGTCACTCGGTGCTGAATGAGACAGACGCCTTAGACCAGCCACTGCCCAGGCTCCAGTCAAGAAGGACCAGCAGCTGTACGTACCCCTGTGTCACTTAGGGTGCCCCCAAAGCACATGGGTGCAATGCTGGTCACTTGGATAAGAAGCTGCGAGACTGCCTCTCAGTGAACATCGGGTGGAAGCGAAGAAAATCCCCCGCAGAGTGGGCAAGACCTACAGAGAGAAGGGTACCCAGAGGGCTCGCCCAGAGGCTGTTCCCCGACCCTCACCTCCACGGGACAAAATCAGTCTCGGTACAATCACGATGGTTGTGGATGATTCGATGCTCCTGAAAGTTCTTTGAAACTATCAGCAATTTAAAAAGAGGAGTTGGCTTCTATCAGCGACATCTCCCAGGTGCCGGCTGATGCTTGTTCCCGCGGTGCCTGGCTCGGGCCCAGTTTCACAGTTTTAAACTTGAAGCATGAAATGATGCCCCAAGCGTCCCCGGACAGAGAGATGACGTCAACCTCAAGGGCAGCAGCTGTTTATTGGAAATCTGTCTACGCATCGAACCGCAGGGACTGCCCGTCCTGGCCCACTCTGGACCCCCTCACACAGGGGCTGTAGCCACTGCTCATGGAGTGGAGTTGGTGAGCCGGGCAAGGTGTGCGTCTGCAGGGCTGCACGTCTGCAGGGCTGCATGTCTGCAGGGCTGCACGGCCACATCCAGACCCTCGACCGTTGCTCGTGCGCAGGACACAGGCGTCAAGACTCGGCGCAAAGATGCCGCCCGGAAGTGGCAAAGCCTGGAGTGAGCCTGTCTGCTGCCTCCAGCAGTGTCGGGGGGCTTTTCTGTTCCTCGTTTATGGGGGGAGGAGAGAAGAAAATGATCCCAAAAGATAAAGAGAGAAGGGGGGAGAAGGAGAAAGAAAGATTGCAAGAGAGACACACAGAGAGAAAGCTAGAGAGAGAGAAGAGGGCAAGAGAAAGCGAGCTCAGGGGACAACTTTAGGAAGTCCTTGCACCATGCGGGCTGCGGAGTTGAACTGGGTTTGCCGGGTTCGCACACAGCTCCTTTAGGTTGGGATGTTTCCTTTCCACTCTTTGGCCTACAGCTGCCAGCATCGCTGCTCTTGTGCCCTGCGGACATTATGAAGTGACGTAGTGGTTACGGGGCACAGAAACCAAGACAACTCAGTGGTCAACCCACAGGTGCCCCCAAGTACTAACGGTCAGCAACACACAGGGAGGAGTGTGGACACAGTCCTCGAGCTCACTGTGCAGCCAGACACACCCGAGCTGCCGCTCTTTCTGCCCAGGCTCCCGCGTCTGTCCTACAGCTCCTTGTCAGCTTGGCAGGAGCGCTCACCCAACACCAAGGGCTGAGGAACTGGCCACATCACGTCCACATGTCCACAGGACTGCTGAGGGACGACCTCACTTGCCAGACCAGCATGCCTGGCCACACATACCAAAGCATGTCGACGTCCCTAACACGGTCCTGCCTTCTTATTTACCTGCCTGGGGACTAGCCCCGCCCACCATGGCTGGGCCTTCCCCTTCAGCTAGACAATCTCCTGCAGGTTTGCTCTGGGCTGAACTCAACCTACTAATTCCTTACAAATGTGCCCAGAGCTCTAACCCTCAACTGTCAAGTTGACGCCTGTGCCCGACTATGACAGGCCCAGACGCTCTAAATTTTAAATGAAGATAGTGTGAGCGTTGCCCGAGGCCTGGAGTGTCCCTGGGTAGCCAGAGCTGGATTGACTGCTGCTTGCTGGTGGAACCCCCGGGGAGCCCCTCCTCTGGATCCATAAACTGCAGGCCAAAGTGCTCCCTCCGAGACTTCCTGGCCCCTCTGGCTGATGCCCAGGGCCGCAGGGGAGCTCCGTCAGCAAGGAGGAGCCACGCGGGAAGACCCTGCAGTTCCCACCACCAACACCAGCTTCTTCTGTGTGTGGGGTCTTCCAGTCAGCCATGTGTCTGTGCTGCCTCAGACCCCCCTTCCCTAGCAGGAGTGAATCTGCAAAGGCCCCTAATACTTTGGGGGGTGCATTTCGTCTGAAACATGAGCTGCTCACTGAGCAGAAAAGCCAGGGCAGAGCAGGGACAGGAAGGGGAAGATACGACTTGTCCTGGGGGGCTCACGAGGGCTGGGGGGGTCTCCCTCTGCAGCAGGGAGACAGATGATAGTGTTCCTAAAGGTGGGAGTAGCCTTGCAGAAGCGAGAGGAGCACCCCAGGCGGGGGAGAATGCGCCCCAGCCCTTGTGGACGATACTCGGGGGCTGTGGAGCCCTGAGCTGGGCAGGAGAAACTGGTTTGTCACCTGTGGCAATATCGGGTTGGGGAGGCCCGGGGCCTCTGCAGAGGACAGGCCACAGGTTTGGGGAGCAGGGTGGGTCCCAGAACTGTGGGTTTCCTGGGATTTTATAAGTTCAGCCAGGCAACTGACCCCTGGGGGAACAGGGACGGACGTGGGCGGCGATTGCTGGGTTTTCTGTGTTCCTGACCGGGTGCATCCGGTGCGCAGCCCACGGGCTGCTGACAGCGCAGCTTCTGAGCTGAGTGTGAACGTTTCGCGGAATCCCTTAATCCCTCCATTCTGTGCAGGCGTATATAGGGAAGGCCGCCCCAGCCCCCCACACTGCCCAGCGGCCCCTTCGGACGCCCCACCAGCCGCGGGTGCCCACGCTGCCAAAGCAGAACATGGACGTCACCATCCAGCAGCCCTGGTTCAAGCGCGCCCCGGGGCCCTTCTACCCCGGCCGACTGTTTGACCAGCTCTTTGGCGAGGGTCTCTTTGAGTACGACCTGCCGCCCCTCCTGTCCTCCACGGTCAGCCCCTACTATCGCCAGTCCCTCTTCCGCACGGTGCTGGACGCCGGCATCTCCGAGGTGAGCGAGAGCAGAGCCGGCCTCTCCAGCTGGTTAGAAGGAGTCCCCCGCCTTGGCAGAGGGCACCGGTGCATCCTGAGGACCCCTCTGCCCCGTGCTCGCCTCTCCCCTCCCCCAGCCTTATCACCTGTAGAGGCTGGGTAGGAGCGCCACATTGCTGGGGAAGGTGTTGAAAGAGGGGGAGGAGGAGGAGAAGGAGGAGGTAGAGGAAGAGGAAGAGGAAGAGGAAGAAGAAGAGGAAGGGGAAGAGGAGGAAGAGAAGGAGGAGGAGGAATAGGAGGAGGTAGAGGAAAAGGAAGAAGAGGAAGAGGTAGAGGGAAAGGAGGAAGAGGAGGAGGACAAGGAGGAGGAAGATGAAGAGGAAGAGGAGGAGGAGGAGGAAGACAAAGAGAAAGAGGAGGAGGAAGAGGAGGAGAAAGCTGAGCTGCCGTCTTTTCCTCCCATCAGCTCATGACCCATATGTGGTTTGTAATTCACCAACCACATGCCGGAAACCCCAAGAACAACCCTATCAAGGCAAGTCTCACGGCAAAGGCCGCCCGCAGCCTGGTCCGCTGCAGGTGTTTCCCCTGCTGGGCACGGTGGGGTGTGAGGCCCTGAGGCCCAGAGAGAAGGGGCTTCTTTACTGCAGGAGCAGGAGCCCCCTGCAGGCTGGTGAAGCTGCCGAGAAGCCCCCACATCTCTGGAGGAGCTAAACTAGCTTCTGTCTCCAAAGCAGGAGGCGCCCTGAAACCATCTGCCAACACCCCGGGAGCAAGTAGCCCCAAAGCAGGCTCTGAGCCAGGCGAAGGGGGGAGGGGCCGTGGAAGGGTTTGCACTGCAGCCGTGGGCGGCTCCCGGGCAAGAGGAGCAGCTGAGGCCCAGGTGCCTGCCGCCAGCTCAGAGCCCACTACCAAGTCACCGCGGACCAGCCACCCCGACCTGATGAAGCACCTAACCACCCCTGGCCTGTAGCTAGTCACCGCACCATCTGAGCTCTACCCAGTTACCCAGCTGCCCGGCCCGCAGTGGACCGCACCACCAGTGAATGAGCACAGTCGTTCCCGGGGCCCGGGGATCAGCCAAGTCACCCCTGGGTCCAGAGATACAGATCCAGCCCCAGCACGCCCGGGTCCACCGGCGGTAGGACCTGCTGCTCAGCTGGCTGGCCCCCTCCTCGGCCCCACCCTCTGTCCCTGGAGCAGGTGGTCTTCGGGGGAGGTCCACATGAGGCTGTGGGTTTCAGGTCCGATCTGACCGGGACAAGTTCGTCATCTTTCTGGATGTGAAGCACTTCTCCCCCGAGGATCTCACCGTAAAGGTGCTGGAGGACTTCGTGGAGATTCACGGCAAGCGCGAGGAGAGGCAGGTGAGCTCAGGCTGCACCCCTGCACGGCCTGCTCCCTGGAGGGAGGTGTGGGGGCCAGGACGCACCCCTGCACGGCCTGCTCCCTGGAGGGAGGTGTGGGGGCCAGGACGCACCCCTGCACGGCCTGCTCCCTGGAGGGAGGTGTGGGGGGCAGGCCGCACCCCTGCATGGCCTGTGTCCTGGAGGGAGGTGTGGGGCCAGGACGCACCCCTGCACGGCCTGCTCCCTGGAGGGAAGTGTGGGGGGCAGGACGCACCCCTGCACGGCCTGCTCCCTGGAGAGAGGTGTGGGGCAGCCTTGGTTCGGCTGCCCTTTCCCAGAGTAGCTGTGTCTCCTTGCACTTGGCCCGCCCCTCCCAGGCCCATGGGTCTCAGTCCTTCTGCCCTAGAACAGGGTGATTTGGGTCCAGGACACAGTCTGGGGTCCTGCCTTGGGAAGTGCTCTGCCTGCATCTTCTGGAAGCCTGGGTTGTGGGGGGTTAGAAAGGGGACTTCAGGGTGTCCTTCTCCAGCCTGGGATAGTCAATAGTTTACAACTGCTGCAAACACCAGGACAGCCCTCAGCACTGGAAGTGAGTGTGTGAGTGTGTGTGTGAGTGTGTGTGTATGAGAGTGAGGGTGTGTGTGTACACACGTGTGTGTGCGTTGCATGAGTGTGTGTGACGTTGTGTGCGTGCACGCTAGCCTTAGCCTGACACATGAGGTCCCCCCCCACTGAGTCCCACGACAAGGTCCATGTGAGACAGCGTCCCCGCTGCTGCGTGCTGCCCTCACTGGAAGCCCCTGTGGTCTGTGGCGGGAGGATCCCCAGCGTTAGTCCCGACTCTGAGTAGCCTGCGCGGACAGAGTGGAAGTGCAGTGTGGAAAGTGTGATGGACTGGCAGGCTTGCCACGCCCGCATGGCAGGGGGTAGACAGAGAGGGACACGAGGGCAAAAGGGTCTCAGCTTAAGTTTTAGTCCCTTTGGGCAGAGCGTCTGTCAAGGGCCAGAGAAAGGCGGGGTCAGAGTGGGCCAGGGACTCAAGGGAGGGGCTCGCTCAGGTCCCAGCCCACCAGGCTCCTCTGTCCCCAGAAGAGGGCGGTGGATGAGCCGGCTCACAGGGCGCTGTCCTGCCTCTGGAGGCTGGGAGCACCCCTCCCTATTTCCCTTTAGAGGAGGAGGAATGGGTCCAGTCGGCGCTCAGAGCGTCCCAAGGGGCGTCCAGAAGGACTGTCAGAAGGCCGTCCCAAGGGCTTTCTGACCTGTTCCCGAGGGTCACGGGGAGGGGAAGTCAGGCCGAGCGCCAGGCCAGGAACACCAGGATTCGGCCGGTTGTGCGCCAGGCCCCAGCGGAGACCTCAAGGGGGCGGTGGACACCACAGACCAGGGGTCTGAGCCTGTCCGGTCTCCATGCTTGGCACTCGCCAGAGTTCTGGACGCTCTACAGAGATCACAGGGTGGGGGGGCCTGGCGCTGACCTTTGAGCCCCGTGAGAACACCTGAAGTCTGGCCATTTTGTGGGTTCTGAGAGGGTCCTTCTCCAGCGTGGGGGAGCGGCCACTCTGCCCATCGCCCCCACCATGCCCTTCTTTGCTGTCCCCAGGACGACCACGGCTACATCTCCCGCGAGTTCCACCGTCGCTACCGCCTGCCTCCCGGCGTGGACCAGTCCGCCCTGTCCTGCTCGCTGTCTGCGGATGGCATGCTGACTTTCTCTGGCCCCAAGGTCCCGTCTGGCCTGGAGGCTGGCCACAGTGAGCAGGCCATTGCCGTGGCGAGGGAGGAGAAGCCCAGCTCAGTGTCCTCATCCTAAGCAGCCTGGCCTCGCGGCCCCTGGCCCATCAAGCCCGGGACCACCTCCACGGCTCCGCCTCCCTCCCTCCCTCCCTCCCTCCCTCCCTCCCTCCTTCCTTCCTCTTCTTCTCCTCTTCTCCTCGAGCTCCGCTCCGGGTCCCTCCTGAGCTGCTGCAGCCCAACACCAGCTGGCCGGCGGGCATAGTGACAGACTGAGCCTTCCAGAACACAGCTGCTCCAAGGGCAGGGTGGGGCAGGGGACCCACCCGAGAACACCCCTTGCTGCGCCCTGGGCAGTCTCCTTGCCTGCCGGCAGCCTGCCCCTCGCAGCCACCCTCCCACAGCCTTCCTCCGTGTAGATCCGCTGGGGCACTCCAGCAGCCCCCGGGAGACAATAAACAGGTGACTGAGCAGCTGCAGTGTGGCCTCCTGTGCTTTTCCCTCCTGTGCAGGGGCGCAGGACCCGGCAGGGCGCAGTGGGCATCCTCGAGATGGTCTCTGGCACCCCATCCTGTCTCCTAAGCCTAGGAGACACTCTAACTTGCTGCGCAGCCTGCATCCGGGCCTGGCCGGAGGCCCCCTCCCCACTTCTTGGAACAGACCCAAGGACCTCGTGGCTTCCAGTGACCTGGGCCCAGCGTCCAGAGGCCCCTACCCCACAGCAGCCTCTGACTCCCTGTCCCCTGAGAGATGGAAGTGTAGTGTGGACCCTGTGATTGGACTGGCCAGCTTGCCACACCCACTTGGGCAGGACAGGAGAGACAGAAGGCCACAGGGTCTCAGGCTAAGTTTTAGTTTCTCCTGCTGTGTTCTGTCAGGAGCAAGACAAAGGCTGTGTCAGGGTGAGCCACGCATGCGAGGCTCTCCCCCCAGTGCCAGCTCACCTGGCCGGGGTCCCCCGTCAACAACACAGAGGATGGGAAATGAACCAGGCTCGTGTGCCGAGCTCTTCTGCCTCGGGCACAGCTGGGGAGCATCTCAGACCCCCATGGCGGGGAGGACTCTCCCGGGAGCACGAGAGCAGTCAGGAAGCCCTTAAGAGCAGCACCAAGGACACGTGGGCCCATAGGGTGGTGTGCCCAGGAGGCCCTGCACACACGGCACCACACATATGACAACCACCACAGTGCATACCATACACATGCACACACCACAGATGTGCACACCACACATCACACACATCACGTGCACTGCACACTGCTCATCACACACAATACACTGTGTATCACACACATTACACAGCATAGACACTGCTTACACGCACATCACACGCCCATACATAGTGCATATCACACACTACACACACTGCTAATTGTACACAATACACTACGCATTGTATACCACACACAACACCCACCTCAAAAACCATACGCAGCACCTAGCACACATCACACACACACCACCCCGTACCCCACACATCACATCACTCATACAACCTCTTCTTGTTATCCCGCCTTCTCCTTCCATCTGTGTTCCTTAGCTTGGGCCAGAGAGGCCATCTCCATCTGAAGTGTCCTGGGACTCTGGGCAATGAAAGTCCACTTGGGACCCCCACAGAGGCCCTGAGACAGGGCAGCTGACAGCCTGCCTCCTCACCAAGGGGTCTTCTGGGAACAGTCCTCCCTGCCCGGCCTTCCAGGTGACTCCACGGTCAGCACAGAGACGTCCCGTGGGCGGGGAGTCGACTATCATCTTAAGGAGCCGGCAAACCTTGGAGACATGGGGGTCTGCTGGACGCTGTCCTAGCAGGGGCCGCGCTGACTGAGCTCCAGTACGGTGGGCTTGACTCCGTCCAGGCCATCAGCTGCCCCTCCCTCCCTGTGTCAGGCCAGAGCTTCCTGACCACGAAGTCTCACCTGGGCCAGTCTCACGGTTCATGAGCCACGGGCCACCCAAGTCCCTTTCTTCTTGGTCTCTCCCATCTTTGCCACGTGGGGCCAACCCTGAATGCATCACCTGGAGGTTGACCAGTTGCCCCCTAGGGCATTGCCAAGTGTGCTGGCCACTCCCACCCCCTCCTCTGGTCGCTCTTCCTCCGTGGTCTGTCACGTGGCTTAGCCCCTGTGGCCTGGCTGCTCTTGGTTCTGGATCTGCCCTCTAGGTTCCCAGAGTGAGCTCAGGAAGAGGTGGTCCTCGGACAACCCCAGACAGCCAGAGCCTGCTCTGTCCTCCGTAGGACACAAGGAGGGGGCAGATTGACCAACATCCCCCAATCTGAAACCTGAGGACCCCGGCAAGGCTTTGCACATACATTCTGGGCCCATCATAGCCTCTGAGCCAGAGTGGGGGGCTGGGTTGGGGGCAGAGACGGATGCTACCTGCTCTACAGTCCTGCCTGGCGCTCCGTGAGGTCAGACAGATGGGGAGATGCCAGAACTCCAGCAGCCGCCTCCTAAGCGGGGCAGCTCGGGGTGAGGTCCTCTCGCCAGGCTCAGCTGGGTGCCTAGCTCTCTAAGTTGGCACCCTGTCTCCTGGCTCAGGATGGCTCTGGGGCCCACGATCCCTGCGGCCCTCCTGGAACCTGGCTTGTCCTTGA
Organism: Typhlomys cinereus; assembly: GCA_023101885.1. Taxonomy (NCBI): domain Eukaryota; kingdom Metazoa; phylum Chordata; class Mammalia; order Rodentia; family Platacanthomyidae; genus Typhlomys; species Typhlomys cinereus. The sequence continues at coordinate 317,741 of JALPQD010000914.1, read as the reverse complement.
GTAGCAGGCCAGTGTCCTCACCGCCACCACCATGACGTCATCACAGCCCTCACTGCCCACGGCGTCATCCGCTGTCACCATCCCCACCGTCACCATCACCATGATGTTACCACCACAGTCACCGTCACGACCATGATGTCATCACTATCATCAGCCTCACCATCACCACTGTCATCACCATCACGACTGTGATGACGCCATCACCAGCAACAGCACCTTGATGACGTCACCGTCACCATCTTCTCCACCATGGTAGTGATGTCACATCAGCTTTGGCAACAGCAGGAAAGTCATTATGAGTGTGGTAGCTGCAGGTGTCGACTTGGCAATTAAAGGCTGGAGCTCCAGGCACGTTTGCAAAGAAACGGTAGCCGCGTTGAGGCGTGAGCAAGCCTGCGGGAGATTGATTGACGGGAAGGGCCCAGGCATGGCGGGCGGACTGTTCCCTGGGGAGATGAGTAAAACAGAGGGAACTGGTTAGTGAGTTGGCAGCCTTCAGCATCCTGGGGCAGACACGCTGCCTGCCAAGGGGACGTTGCCCCTCTCTCAGCCGTCCTGTGGATACGGCGTGGTCAGTTCCCTCGGCCCCAGATGTTGGGGTGGACCCTCCTGCCAAGCGGGAGTGAGAACTACAGCGGGACGATCATAAGCCACAATCGAGCCCCTTGTCCCCACGAGCTGTTCAGTCCTGACTTCATGGGCAGCCTGCAGACACGCCGGCAGGGCACTCGGCACGTGACTTGGGTCACAGGGGTTGGGTGAGAAAATCCTGGCTTAGAAATTGAGTTCCTCGCCCTGCATCCCCCTTTAGTGAGAGTTGGGCTGGGGTCCTGGCCTTACACCAGGCCTGTAGACCCCTAGGTTGGGAGGATATCTTGGCGTCATGGGAAGCTCCTCCATGGCTGGAGGCTGTGAGGAAGATGCGTGCCTGTCTGTTCTGCCGGTGGCTTGCTGTGTGGCTGAAGCTAATTGGACAGCCTCTCTGAGTATCAGATCCCACGTGGACACTAACTGGAGGAGGTGGGCTAAGTGACCAGGGACATAGATCCCCCCCTGCTTCCTTCCTGTCTTCCCACCTCCGGCATGTCTCAGAACAACCACCAGGTGGCAGCAGAGGCCTTGCCTGGACACAAGACACAAGACCTTGGTTTGCACACGGCGGGGTGTAGAGGTCACTTTCACGGATCCCCACACATCTGCAGGCCCTGGCTCTGGGACCCCCCTGGGCCGTGATGTGGAGCTGCAAGAGACCGCTCTGGCCAGCAGGAGCGGTGACCAGCAGGGAACTCAAGTCAGGGATGCAAAGGGCCCTGTGGAGGCCGGTGTTCCTTACAACGATCATCTTACGTGCTGGTGTCATGTGCCTGTCTGGAAGGAGTCGCTGAATGCAGGCCAGCGCTGGCCCTGCTGCTCGGTGACGTGAGCCCAGCTGGGCCCCAGGGGTTCCGGCCTCTTCCCAGGAAGCCTCTGCCAGACGTCAGAGCAACCTCCTTCCTGCCACCTCCCCAGGGGTCCCTGAGAAGGCGGGGTGGGAAGGGCCTGATGGGCAGCCCCAGCTGACTCCAGGGTAGAGGTCACTAAACAAGCAGCCTGAACTGACCCTGGGGTAGAGGTCACAAGGTCAGAGGTCTTGCCAGGATACTGCTGCCCGTGGGTGGGCTGGGCCCCAGCGACTGCAGCCCTCATCCCCACTCACACTCTCAGCTTAGGAGGAAGGTGTGGAGGGAGTGTTGGGGGCTGAGGAGAGGACCTGCTCCCCCACCCGTGCCTCACAATGCTCCCACCTTCTGGGTGTAGGCGGGTGCTAGAGAAGGGGAGTCCCATCAGGCTGGGGGTCCCAGTGCGGGCTGGTTTCGGGGGGTCTCTCAGTGTGTCTGCTCCCAGGCAGCTGGAACTGCGGAGAGGCTGGGAACTGCACGACTAGCCCTGGGATTCCTCCAAGATTCCTGGCTGAGGACTGAGTGTGCAAGAGCCAGACGGGCTCTAAGCCCGCGTGCTTAGAGCAGAAGGGAGGAGATGCGTGCAGGAGCACACACGTGTATGTGAACACAGCACAGGGATGCATGCATGAATAAGCAGAGATGTGCCTCTGACACACACTTGCATGCTTGCACACACACATGCACATATGTATGCATGCACACTTGCACACACACGCATGCATGCATGCTTGCACACATGCACACACTTGTGCGTGCACATTTGCACACTCCCCCTCATTGCTGCAGACACGTTCCCTGTTACCTGCCTCTCCCTGCCTTAGCCGCCCGTGACTGATTGAACTTGCACTTGAAAGACGCAGTTGCATGAAGACATTCTGTTCCTGTGTCTCCACCTAGAGTAAGAATCTCAGCCTCATGCTCAAGGGCACCCGAAGGTCACTGGGAAGGAGGAGTCCTGGGAGTGGGTGTGGCTCGCCTTTCCACAGTTAGGTTTCTGAGCTGTGGGCTCCGCCCCCGTGCCTCCCTCAGGACTGGGGAAGCCAGTTAAAAAGCCCCTGCTCAGAACCAGCCTCGCAAAGGCTCCCCATCACTTCAGGCTGAGGGGACAGGGATTCTGTTGCAGAAGGGCACATCAGACCCGGAGGGTCGGGATGCAAGACGAGACACCCCAGCTTGCTGGCATGCTGAGACCCCACGCCAGTCCTGCGTTCTGACAGCAAGATTTTGCTGGGGACATGTGGCCTGTGAGTGGCAGAGGGCACGTGGGGCCACTAAGGTCTGCAGGACAGGACTGGCGCTGTGCCAGAGAGCCCACTCGGGGACCCCGCCGGTGGCTGCTGTTCTCCTGTCGCACTGAGGCCCAGCACATGCAACCTGTGGCCCTGGGAGCTCCGAGGCCTGTTCTGAGCTACCTGTTCACTCAGAGTGACAGAGAAAGTTCTGCTGAGCGGCTTAGACAGAGTAGAAAGGCCACGCTGGGAAAGCTTTTGAAGGTCATTCTCCACTGCCCTGGGATTATCCTGAAGGTATACACCCTACTAGTCTGCAGGAACTGGTTCTAATCCTCCCCAGAGATAAGGCGCCAACTTCTCCTGCCTTCTGTTTATGAAAGGATTTGGAGATCAGTTTTCCACTGCAGATAAAATCTACCAGGAGATGGGTCACAAAGCCAACTGGGTTGAGCCCCCCATGAACAGACCAATGAGATGCAGGGACCAAAAGCTCCAATCAGGTTTGCAGAAACTGGAGCTAACCAGTGAGGAAAAGTCATCCCTAACTTTATAAATACCCCTGACCCTGGTGGTGCCAAGTCATTTTGACATGTGTGTATGTGTGTGTGTGTGTGTGTGTGTGTGTGTGTGTGTGTGTCCCCATAGAGGACCAAGGGTGACTTTGGGAATCATCCTGGGTTGCTTCCACCTCCTTCTTGGTTCACTCTGGGATTTCCCAGGCTCCGCCCACCAGGACCAGAAGTGCAGGCCTCCGCTGTTTTCACCTGACATTTTTATGTGGGCCTGGAATCCGAACTCAGGACCTTCTTCTTGGGAGGCAGATTATTAACCCCTGAGCCATCTCTCCAGCCCAATACCCACTCATTTAAAGGTGGTGAAACTGAGGCCTTAGAAGGGTTTAGGGTGCAGGCGCAGGCCTGGTGAGCTCTGAGGCTCACCCTCTAGCTGGGCGCTATCATGCCCTGAAGTGAGGTCTTCAGGGCGCTCCGAACTCCTGACTTTCAGCAGGTAAGTGAGGCTTGTGACCGCGAGGCGCCCCAAAGTCCTCTCATTCCTTTCTCTCCTCAGATGGGCAGAACAGGCCACTTCTGACTCCTGAAGGCCAAGCTTGTGTTTCTGTTCTAGATGTTTCTATGGCAGTCCACAGTGCCTGTTCACAGGTGACCCCATGTCCAGGGTTCATCAATGAGTCACCTAGTAACAGACTCCCAGGGCGGCTGCTGATCTGGCCTGGGGTGCCACCACGTGGGGGCCTCAACACTTGTGTCTGGACATCTGTGGGAGCCTGGGGGGAGGGGGTCAGCCACTGAGGGTCAGGTCCTGCTCTGCCAGGAAAACAGCAGATCTTAAACTCAGGACCCCTGCTCCCAGGACCTCTCTCTGCTCCCTGAGCCAGGAGCAGAGGTGGTCTTGGCTGCTCTGGGCCCTGGGGGTGGGGTGGTTGGCTGAGAGAAGGGTCTCTGCAGAAGCATGGGGGGCGGAGAAGGTAGGGTGTACAGAATGTGTTTCTGAGTGGTTCTGGGTACTTCTGCACAGGAAGATACCTAAGGGCTGTGATGAAGGGGTTGTGGGTCAGGTTCACATAAGCCAGCGTTAGGACTGGCAGGTGGCCTGTTGGTGGAGGGCTGGCCCGTGGCTGGGTCGGCGGAGGGCTGGCCCGTGGCTGGGCCGGCGGAGGGCTGGCCCGTGGCTGGGCCGGCGGAGGGCTGGCCCGTGGCTGGGCCGGCGGAGGGCTGGCCCGTGGCTGGGTCGGTGGAGGGCTGGGCCGTGGCTGGGTCGGCGGAGGGCTGGCCCGTGGCTGTCTTGCAGGAAGCCCTGGGGTTGGTCTCCAGCACCATATAGACCCGGTGTGATGGGCGAGGGAGGATGACTGAGGACTTGCATGTGGAAAGGAGCATAGGAAGGATGTAGAGGGGCCGTCCCTCCTTTCTGGGGGTTTCTCAGGGCCTAACTCTTGGAGACCTGGGTATCCTAACCTCCGGCTGACTCGCAGCGTATGCAGGTGACCATGGGTGACAGCAGGGTCTGATGTCATACTCTAATCCAGGAGCCCGCGGAAACTCTTAAGTTCTCACCGTGACTAACCTTCCTGGTGACCTTCGTGGCTCTCCAAGCAGCAACAGCAGTGTCTGAGGCTGGGCAGGCTCCCCGGATTGTTGGGGTACAGCGCCCTGGGCTGTCATGAGCCCCGCCGATGTTCTGATGACTCCCGTTGTCCCAGCAATGAGGGCGGCGGGGTGAGCCGCGCGGTGCCCGTGGTCCCTGGGGACCAGGGCACACTCTAGCATGGTGTCCCGCACACTGCTGCCCAGGTGATGCTGCCCGGTACTAGACCCCCATCCTAACCCCCCAGGGTGTCACTGGGTCCGGAGACTCCCACAGAGAGCCTGGAGCCTGAAGTGGCACCTTTACAAGTAGTGACCTGGGACAGGCTGGCCATGAATCTGACCTGCTGCAGCTGTGGGATGAGCTGCTGTCCACAGCTGTGGGATGAGCTGCTGTCCACGGCTGTGGGATGAGCCGCTGTCCACTGCTGTGGGATGAGCCGCTGTCCACTGCTGTGGGATGAGCTGCTGTCCACGGCTGAGGGGGTGAGCCGCTGTCCACGGCTGAGGGGGATGAGCCCACTGTCCACGGCTAAGGGGATGAGCCCCTGGCCACAACTGTGGGGATGAGCCGCTGTCCACGGCTGATGGGTGAGCCGCTGTCCACGGCTGATGGGTGAGCCGCTGTCCACGGCTGATGGGTGAGCCGCTGTCCATGGCTGATGGGTGAGCCGCTGTCCACAGGGCGAGCACCTGGCCCTGCCCTGCCTGTGGGTCTGGGTCTTGGGTCTTGGGAAAGAGCTAGACAGGCTGGGGCTGGGAGGACCCTGTAGATTCTGGATGCTGTACTGGGTGCACAGGGCCCAGGGCGGAAGGCAGCAGGCCCTGGATGCCAGCTGGCCACCTTCTAAAGGACCCCGTGCCCACGACAGGAAGCACGGGGAAGGGGCAAGGCTGTTACCCTCGGACAAGTGGCTGGACAGTGGTCATGGGACCACCAGCAGTCAGACAGCCTGTGGGGAGGAAATGCTTCATCTGTTTACAGGGCGTCTGACTGACTTTGGGGTGCCCCACCCTAGAGGTTGGGAGAAGGCTTTGGATCCGTCTGTGCTGGGACCTGGCTGCTCTCTGAGCTGCTGCAGGACCTCCTGTGGCCTGCAGAGGGCGCCTTCTGCCCCCTGCCTGGTCCTCCCCCAGCCCCTCAAGCAGACACGCTCCCCTGCCTCCGCGGCTCCCCAGCCACCTGGCTACGCTGGCTTTGACGCACAAAGGTGCTTGTGGCCAGGTTGGCAGGAAGATGGGGCGAGGGAGTGGGGGAGAGGGAGGAACTAGGGGGCAACGTAGGATGGGGTGGGTGGTGCCGAAGTCCCTTCCTGTTCTGCTTGGTTGCACCTTCTAGACAAGGTTGTGACCCCACCCTGGAAATGAGCCCCGCCCACTGCAGCTCGTTGGTGCCCACGCTGTGACTCAGTCGTGTGTCAAAGTCACTGTGACACCATCTAGCATAGCTGTTTTTGGGGGGTGACCTCAACCCCCTCCCCCGCTGGCACAGGCCAGGTTGTTCACCCTGAGCTGCGGGTCATTCATCTCCCAGTGGAAGCTCCAGTACTCGTCAGGGACAGCAGTGTTGAGGGGCTGGCTGGGGCTCAGCCTGTCAGTAGCTCTCAAGATGGGGGCTCCTGGGGCTGGAAAGGGGGGAGCAGGAAGAAATAGCGGGAAGAGCCAGGAAGCACGGTGGAGGCTCTGGCATGACCCCAAGGCCTTACCCTCGGACCTTGTGTTCCTACAAATGCCACTGCCCCAACCAAGGCTCAGGAGGCAGGGGCCCCTTCTGTGCCCTGCCCCCACTTGCTGTCAGCAAAAGCCATGCAGGAGCAGGTGGGTGCTGCAGACCCCACCCCCGCCATGCTCAGTGCAGAGAAAGACAGTCATCTGAACCGGCCACCTGAGCCCCAAGGATCCGCCGCTGCTCACGGATCCCACTGCAGGGACGAGAGGCCGCGAGCCAGGGACATGTGCACCACGCGCGGTCAGCAGGAAAGGGCTCCGGATCTGCATGGCTGCCTGGTGCATTGTGCATGCGCCAGGTGCAGTCCCCGTGGCTGGGCTCTGAGCACGCGTGTGCATCATGCGTGTGCATTATGCATGTGTGGACATACTTACACGCAGGTGTGCAGACGTGTGAATGCGGGTCCACACGCACACCTGCTGTCAGCGCGGCACACGTGTTCATGGATGAGGAGCCGTGTGTGCATCTGCGCCAGCCATGCCCTCGGGCAGAAGTGCTTGTGTTCCGTGACCGTGGCTCAGACCCACCACTCCTGGCAGGGCACCCACAGCCTGGTCAGTCCCTGAAGTCACACTGTGCTTCTGAGAGGAGGAGGAAAAGGGGTCACTGCCCACCCCACCTCGGGCTGCTGGATGCCTCTTTGTGATTGACAGCAAGACCGTCAAGGTCCTGGGGCGAATAGTCCTGGGGGGGAACTGGTCCTGGTGGGTACAGCGTCAGTCCTGGGGGGAAGCACTGGTATTGGGGGGAGCACACCACGATTCCTAGGGAGTGGGCACGAGGTACAGAGAGATGTTTTGAGGAACACGTTGCCTAAGTTTTAGGGTGTCTCTGCATGCCCCTGAGTCCTCATCCCCTTTGCCAGGACCCCCCATCTCACTGCTCTCGGTAGCTCCTACCCTTCTCTCCTATTGGACTTCTGGAGACTCTGACCCCTCAGAGGGCATTGCCGGCTGCTCCGGGCTCCCCACTGCTGACTGCTGTGTATGGTGTACCCCACGAGACGGGATGTCCTGAAGCTAAGTCAGCCCCCCAGAGAGTGACCGTGCCGGCCCCCCAGAGAGTGACCGTGCCAGCCCCCAGGGAGTGACCATGCCAGGCCCCAGAGAGTGACCGTGCCAGCCCCCAGAGTGACCGTGCCAGCCCCCAGAGAGTGACCGTGCCAGCCCCCCAGAGAGTGACCGTGCCAGCCCCGAGGAGGCCCGTGGTCACCCTGGTCAGCAGGACTCTCTCTTCCTCTTCTAGCTGTCTCCGCAGCACCTGCTGGAGAGGAATGGCGTGGGAGGGGCACAGGAAGGGCCCCCTAGGCAGCCGCAGCTGTGGGTATCCCTCCCCTCCCTCCCTGCTCTCCTCTCCCCTCCGTGGAAACCTTCCCAGTGTGGCTCATGGTGGGTTCCTGTGAGTGCCGCGCTGGGCTGTGGACCTCTGAGCCGGTGGGGATGGAGACGCCTGTCTTCCCTCCTCCTGTGAGACAACTAGCGGTCTGTGGACGTCTCCCTTTGGAACACTGTCCTGAACAGAGAAGTGCCACAGCCAGAGCACTCGCGGCTTGTCGCAGAGGAAGTCACCAGAAACTGTGACAGGGTCCCCAGGCAGTTAGTTAAATGAGTTGGCTTGACAATTGAGAGCCGAGCCTTTAGGCATACCTAGGGGGAATTATTTCGTTCCGAGCAGCCTCTGAGCAAGTCTGCAGGAGAGGATCTGACTGATGTGGGAAGCCCAGCCCAGAGTGGGCGGGGCCGTTCTCCAGGCGCTGGACGAGGTGAGAGAAGCTGGTTGGGATGCAGCCCACCAGCAGGCTGCAAGGTGGGCTCTGGTGCTTTCTCCTCAGCCCTTCCTGGGGCTGTGGTGGGACCAATGCCCTCGGGGGCCGGCACTACTTTCCTGCCATGACGGACCGAACCTGAAATTGCAAGCTGGAACAAATGTCTTGCTCCCCTAAACGGTTTGGGTCCTGTGTTCCTCTCGGCAACGGGATGTGCAAGTAAGACAGCCCCGGGATGTTAGTTCGAGAGGTCAACCTGCGCCGAGGAGGTGAGCTCCTGGGCACACCCATGAGGAGTTATCTAGTGAGGGCCGGCTCTGGGCAAGCCAGGGAAGACTGTCCATTGCTTTCTTGGGGGGCGCCACTCTCTGGGCAGAGCGAGAGAGACTGGGTGTGGCGAGCTGACTGGGGTTCTTGGTCCCTTGACTTTGGGTGTGGCGTGACCAGTCCCTGGGTCCTGCTGCTGTGACTGCCCTGCCATGGTGACCGAGACCCGTGGCAAGACCCGCCGTGAGACCACAGGGGTGACAGGGCAGGGGTGACAGGGGGGACAGGGCAGGGGTGACAGGGCAGGGGTGACAGGGCAGGGGTGACAGGGGGGACAGGGCAGGGGTGACGGGGGACAGGGCAGGGGTGACAGGGGTGACAGGGCAGGGGTGACAGGGGGGACAGGGCAGGGGAGATGGGGGGACAGGGCAGGGGTGACAGGGGGGACAGGGCAGGGGTGACAGGGCAGGGGTGACAGGGGGGGACAGGGCAGGGGTGACAGGGCAGGGGTGACAGGGGGACAGGGCAGGGGTGACGGGGCAGGGGTGACAGAGGTGACAGGGGTGGCAGGGCAAGGGTGACAGGGGTGACAGAGCAGGGGTGATAGGGCAGGGGTGACAGGGCAGGGGTGACAGGGGGACAGGGGTGACAGGGCAGGGGTGATGGGGTGACAGGGCAGGGGGGTGACAGGGGTGACAGGGGTGACAGGGCAGGGGTGACAGGGATGACAGGGGTGATAGGCGGGGTGACAGGGCAGGGGGGTGACAGGCAGGGGTGACAGGGGGACGGGCAGGGTGGACAGGGGTGACAGGGCAGGGGTGACGGGGACAGGGCAGGGGTACAGGGCAGGGGTGACAGGGCAGGGGGGACAGGGCAGGGGTGACAGGGCAGGGGTGACAGGGGGACAGGGCAGGGGTGACAGGGCAGGGGGACAGGGGGGACAGGGCAGGGGTGACGGGGCAGGGGTGACAGGGCAGGGGTGACAGGGCAGGGGGGACAGGGGGACAGGGCAGGGGGTGACAGGGGGACAGGGCAGGGTGACGGGGCAGGGGGTGACAGGGCAGGGGGACAGGGCAGGGGTGACAGGGGTGACAGGGCAGGGGTGACAGGGGTGACAGGGCAGGGGTGACAGGGGTGACAGGGCAGGGGTGACAGGGGTGACAGGGCAGGGGTGACGGGGTGACAGGGCAGGGGGGGTGACAGGGGTGACAGGGATGACAGGGGTGACAGGGCAGGGGTGACAGGGCAGGGGTGACAGGGATGACAGGGGGGACAGGGCAGGGGTAACAGGGGGACAGGGCAGGGGTGACGGGGCAGGGGTGACAGGGCAGGGGCACAGGGGGGACAGGGCAGGGGGGACAGGGGGGACAGGGCGGGGGCACAGGGGGGACAGGGCGGGGGGACGGCTAGCAGTGACGGGGTGAGGGGCTGGGGGACATGTCCTGTGCTCAGAGAAGCGGGGTGCTGCATCTAACTCTGGCTGTGACCCTGGCTGTCGCTGCCTCCTAGGGCGCTGACGTGGGTACTGCCCAGGCTCGCGGCTGCCCTGGGACAGAGAAAACTTGGGGAGCATCCCAGGGTCCCCCTCCCCCCCGGCCCCCGAGGGCCCAGGGTTTCCTAGTGGCCTAGTGGGCAGCATGCTGGTGCCCCGTCAGTCATAGATGTGGAGACCTGGGGGTGCGGGGGGAATGTCCTGTGCCCTGCGGTGCCGGGGGTCACGTGCCGCTGGGCTGCAGCAGCTCTGGAGCGGCCCCGGTGCGGGTTATGCTGACCTGGCGGCGGCCCGCGAGCACCCGCAGCCCTGAGCGCCGCCAGCCCGGCTGATTGCTCAAGTCGCCTGCTGGCGTTGCACCTGCTCCACATGGAGATCGGGCTAAATCAGACAGAAAACATGCAAATACAGTTGGAGCTTTCTGGCAGATTAGCCAGCGAGTGCCAGGGAGGCGCCTGGGCAGGGGCGGGGTGTCTGCTGAGCAAAGACGGGGCTCTCCGTGGAGCCGTTCCTGAGGAGAAATTATTTCAGCTACTTTCTCCCTTTCAGAGGTCGCTGAAAAAAGCCAAGCGGGAGACTGGAGATTGGCACTTCCTGCAGCTGCTCTGCCCACTGGCGGGGGCACAGCTGCCTGCTCATCCCAGGGTGCGGAGGGCCCTGCAGGTCCTTGGCTGACCCGAGCCGGCTCGACCGCCAGAGCTTTCTTCAGGGAAAAGCCGCTGATTTCCTGAGCGTGTAGACTAAGCACGGGTGGCGAAGAGACCAGTGTGTGTGTGTGTGTGTGTGTGTGTGTGTGTCTGTGTGTGCTTGTAAGTGTCTATGTGTGTGTGTGTCTGTGTGTATGTCTGTGTGTGTTGTGTGTCTGTGTGTCTGTGTGTGTGTCTGTGTGTATGTGTGTGTGTTTTTATATGTGTCTGTACGTACATGTGTTTGTGTTTATATGTGTCTGTGTGTATGTGTGCATGTGTGTTTGTGTTTATATGTGTATGTGTGTGGTGTGTGTTTGTGTTTATATGTGTATGTGTGTGCCTGTGTGTACGTATGTGTGTGTCTGTGTGTGTGTGTGTGTGTTTTTATATGTGTCTGTGTTTATGTGTGTGTTTATATGTGTCTGTGTGTATGTGTGTGTCTGTGTGTTTGTGTTTATATGTGTGTGTGTATGTGTGTGCCTGTGTGTACATGTATGTGTGTGTCTGTGTGTTTGTGTTTATATGTGTGTGTGTATGTGTGTGCCTGTGTGTACATGTATATGTGTGTCTGTGTGTTTGTGTATGTCTGTGTGTGTGTCTGTGTGTATGTGTGTGTGTGTCTGTGTGTACGTGTGTATGTTTGTTTGTGTTTATATGTGTATGTGTGTGTGTGTTTGTGTTTATATGTGTATGTGTGTGTGTGTTTGTGTTTATATGTGTATGTGTGTGCCTGTGTGTACGTGTGTGTCTGTGTGTTTGTGTGTGTGTCTGTGTGTCTGTGTGTGTTTTTTATGTGTCTGTGTGTACGTGTGTGTTTGTTTGTGTTTATATGTGTCTGTGTGTCTGTGTGTTTGTGTGTGTGTGTGTGTATGCGTGTATACGTGTGTGATGTCTCACAGCTTCCGAGTTGGAGTGGATGAATCAGCCAAGATGCAGTGGGAACTCGAGGCCACAGTAGTGTCTGATTCCTCGCCCGCGTGCTCTGAGCCACGCTCGCCCACGTGCCCTGACCCACATAGGAATGATGGACGTGAAGTTGTCACGCGGGGCAGGACGTGGCACCTCGCTGCCCCCTCCTCTGCCTCGTGGATGCCCAGGGCACTGAGCTTGCGTGGACAGCGTGGCTCTCGCCGTTGTATTTAGTGCATCTCTCACCCTCACTTTCCACCTCTCTGTTTCTCTTTCTTGCGTGTGTTGGGGAGGCATGTATATGTGCTCCCACTTGTGTGGGAACATGCATGTGCACGTGTGTATGCATACGTGTGCGCACGCACATGTGAGCATCAACATGAAGTCGATGTGGGGTGTCATCTCTGATGGGGTGTCATCTCTACTTTTATTATTCAGGCCGGGTCTCTTGATGGAGCCCAGAGCTCGCCCGTCAGGTGGGCTGCTGGCCAGCTTGCCGGGGTCTTTGTCTCTGATTCCCCAGAGCTGGACTTACAAGAGCTGCTCCGCCTGCCCGGCTATGCCTGCGGCCAGGCCTGCCCGGTTCTGGGCATTCCAACTCCTCATGTTTGCCACCCCTGCCGCCAGCACCTGGTTCTGAGCCAAACCCCAAAGAGGGCTTGGCTGTGTCCCGACTCCTGGCTGCCCCCCTCGAACTCTCTCGAGGCCTCTGTGCACGCGCGGTACTGCAGGGAGGTGTGGGTTTCTGGAGGGGATCAGCGTCACTCTCCCCAATGCCCGGATGGTGCCTGAGGCCTCCCTGAGGGCGGGCCTGTCCCTGACTTTAGAGCTAGACTGTGCCCCGTGGCTCATGCAGGTCTCCAGAGAAGCCCACCAGTCACTTTCCCAGAGTCCCATGGGTGGATGCACCTGCGGCTGGGTGGGTCTGCAGAGCAGGAGCTGTGCAGAAGCCATCAGAGGCTGTGACACACATGTCGTCTGCGTGAAGGGTCCACAGTCACTCAGGGGGCAGGTCTTCAGGTACGAGTGGGAGGAGTTGTCCTTACCAGGTTAATAGATGTGGGAAGACTGTAGCACCTTCATGTGTGTGCAGTGTGTGTGTAGGTGCACGTGCGTATGCGGTGTGTATGTAGGTTCACATGCATGTGTGTGGTGTGCATGTAGGTTGACGTGCACGTGTGTGGTATGTATGTAGGTTCACGTGCACGTGTGTGGTGTGTATGTAGGTGCACGTGCGCGTGTGTGGTGTGTATGTAGGTACACGTGCATGTGTGTGGTGTGTATGTAGGTTGACGTGCGCGTGTGCGGTGTGTATGTAGGTACACGTGCACGTGTGTGGTGTGTATGTAGGTGCACGTGCGTGTGTGTGGTGTGTATGTAGGTTGACGTGCGCGTGTGTGGTGTGTATGTAGGTTGACGTGCGCGTGTGTGGTGTGTATGCATATGGGGATGTGTAAGTGCATAAGCAAGTGTGTGCATGTGTGTGGGCTGTGTGCATGCATGAGTGCACACGCACGTGCACACACTGATGGGCAGGCCGTGGGACCCTCCCCCGTCCCTGGTTCTCTCCGTGGCAGTCTCTCCTGAGGTGCCCCTCTGCCGTGGTAATCACAGCAATTAGCACGCCCTCTGGTCCCTGCGGGAGGCTTGGCTCTCCTTTTGTGGCGGAGCTCCTTCTGGTCTGTGCCAGGCCTCCGAGGCTCTGGCAGCGCACACCGCACCAAGTTCCCTTGGCAAGGCGCAGCACGGCCCACACTGCCAAGATGTGGAGCACCGTCCAGCTCGGCTCCTTGGGGCGTCAGAAAAGAAAGGATGGCTCCATGCATGCCACATAAGACACAGCACTCACAGCTACACACAGACACACACGGACACCACCATATCCCACCGTCACCACACAGATATTTGCTCTGGCTTTCTGTGCTTCCTGTCTTTTCCGTTCTGGCACCAACCAGTGTTTTAGTGATTTTTCAGTCTGAAGAGCGTACCTACGAGTCCTCTCCCTGCCACTGTTGTTCCCTGAAACAGTTTTGAGATTTAAATCAATTTCATCTTACTGTGAAGGGCACAGAGCACGGAGACGGGTGTGATGAATGTGTGTTTCCATGACCGACAACCTCTCCTCAGACTGAAAACAGCGTTGACCAGAGCCGCAGAAGCTGCCTGTGTGCTCTTCAGGGGCCGTCTCCCTCATGGGTTTGCGCATTCCCTCATTCCTACACTCACTCATTCATTCATTCACTCACTCATTCAGTCATTCACTCACTCATTCACGCACTCACTCATTCACTCACTCATGCACTTATTCATGCACTTATTCATTCACTCATTCACTCACTCATTCATTCACCCATTCATTCACTCATTCACGCACTCATTTGCTCATTCATGCACTCATTCATTCACTCATTCACGCACTCACTCATTTGCTCATTCATGCACTCATTCATTCATTCACTCATTCACTCATTCATTCACTCACTCATTCACACACTTACTCGTTTGCTCATTCATTCACTCATTCACATACTCATTCACTCATTTGCTCACTCACTCATTCATTCATGCACTCACTCATTCATTCACTCACTTATTCAGTCACTCATTCACTCACTCATTCATGCACTCATTCATTCCCACGCTTATTCATTCACTCACTCATTCATGCCTCACTCATTCTCTCATGCATGCATTAGCTCCCTCAGTCATTCATGCATTCCCTTGTTTTCTCATGCTCTCATGCACCCTCACTTATCCAAGTATTCACTTGCCTACTCCTTCCTGTATTCACTCACTCATTCATACATTTATTTGCTCATTCATATATACATTCCATCGGTTACTTGTTCACTGCTTCACACATGCATTTAATCGTGTGCTCACTGACTCATTCATGTATTTGCTATTCATGTGTTCGCTCATTCCTGTATTCCCTCATTCATGTATTCCCTCATTCATGTATTCACTCATCCATGTATTCCCTCATTCATGTATTCACTCATTCCTGTATTCACTCATTCATGGATTCACCCATTCCTGTATTCACCCATTCCTGTATTCACTCATTCATGTATTCACTCATTCCTGTATTCACTCATTCATGGATTCACCCATTCCTGTATTCGCTCATTCCTGTATTCACTCATTCCTGGATTCACTCATTCATGGATTCACCCATTCCTGTATTCACTCATTCATGTATTCACTCATTCATGGATTCCCTCATTCATGTATTCACCCATTCCTGTATTCACTCATTCCTGTATTCGCTCATTCATGTATTCACCCATTCCTGTATTCACTCATTCATGGATTCACCCATTCCTGTATTCACTCATTCATGTATTCACTCATCGATGTATTCCCTCATTCATGTATTCACCCATTCCTGTATTCGCTCATTCATGTTTTTGCCCATTCATGGATTCGCTCATTCATGTGTTCACTTGCTCAGTCATGCACATGTTCACTTGCTCACTTATTGACTCTCTTGCTCACTTATTTGCTCTTGCTCATTTGCTCTTCACTCACTCATCCACTCTCTCACTCACTCATGTACTCTCTCGCTTTCTGACTCATTCAGCAATTCCTCTCCAGTCCTTCCTAACATGGCAGCTTCGTCCTATGGACTTGGAACACGGCAGTGAGCGATTTGAGTAAAGCTCCTGCCCACATGACTGATACCACCTGCTGTCTCCCTAAACAATACTTCACTCGTTCTGTTGTTCGGAGATGTAAGGGAAGTCAGCTGACCCTGAGTGCTCCCTAATGGCCATGCTTGTGACGCTCATCCCTACCCATATATATGGCTGTGGGCCATTGTTTTCACGCCTGCATAGTGTTCACTGTGTAACCCATCCATTCCATCGCTGCTGAGCATCAGTCTGATTCTGTTCTCTGGCGGTTATAGGAGGTGACGAATCCTGTGGGGAGGAGCATCGTGTCTCCCAGGAGCCCAGGCATGGTGACCCGTGTTGGTTGTGCTCAGCCACACGGGGCTCTGGGAAATGCTTTCCCCCAAGGGAAATGAATGTCTGCATGACCAGGCTGTCCCGTGGTCTTCTATTCCCCTGAGCATTGTCAAGGCTCTGCACCACCCCTCTTGACCTCCTGGCACTCTTTACACAAATGGTTCTTGGCAGGGATGATTTGCCTCCTTGGAGCACTTTGGCTGGGTGTCCTGCTGGACAGGGCCCGGGGTGGCGTCTGTGCTGGCACACCGGGAGCACCATCATGTGCTCCTCCTCCCCAGGGACTTTTGAACTATCTCCCTGGACCTCCTCCCTGACCCCTGAGGTCTGAGACCCCTGGTCTGACCTCTGCTGCAGAGAGAGGACCACCAGGATGCATCACCTGTGGGGCCAGCCCAGATCAGCCCACAAATCTGGGCGGGAGTGGGGAACCACGTGGTGAGCCCTTGGTCCCTGAATGTTTCCTTCGCACTGTGGAGTCATTAGCCTTAAGTTCCCGCACCATGGTAATTAGCACTATGCTAATGTCAGAAGCGGGAGTATTCACACGCAAAGATTGTGCAAGTGAATGAAAGGCAATTCACTCAGGGCTCATCTCGGCTTGGGACTAACAACCTCAGCGACTTTTAGGGTCCCTGTTCATAAGCCAGTCTGCCAGACATTGCCCAGGGGGATGGGGCTGGAAGAGACAGGCATCACAGCGTCTGGCTCAGAGCTGGTGGTTCTGCCTTCTGACGTGACCCACAGGGCACAGCTCAGGCAGAGTGAGAGAAGCAGTGGGAGGTGGTGTGGGCAGAGCCCTGGGGCCCCTCACTGGGATGGTGGAACGTGCTGCTCAGGCTGATGGCGCTGCAGCCAAGTGCAACTCACTTTCCAGAGAGCGGTCATGAGGCGAGGCCAAGGTTGGGGTCACTTGCTCCTCTCAACTGCCACATGCAGGCACCAAGCACATGCACACCACAGGCCACACACCGCACCATGCACTCACAGCTCACGCCACATAACACACCATGCACCATGCAGTCACACCAGTACACAGTGCACCTTACATCCAGGCCACTTACCACGCCATGAACCACGCACGTAGACAATAAGCCACACCCCAAACCACACAGTACACTTACACCACTTACATGTTCCATTCTTTACAAGACACATACGTTCACAGCTTCACACAATTCATACATACCATGCACACTCGCACACACACACAGAGGCACCATGCGTACCCCACATGTATATATACACAACATATATACACACACGAACATACCACACATATCCCATACATACACACCACACATATACTCACACACTATATATATCACACACATGGACCGCTACACATATTCCATATACTCATATAACACATATACATACATACACATACTCACATACTATACATACCTACATGCTTGCCCAACATGTGTGCATGCACATACACATATGAATCACCACAGATATCCCATACGCTCACACAATACACACACACACACACACACACACACACACACACACATATGGATACACCATACAACACACACAGACACAATACAGACATACAACACATATCCCACATGCACACGTGTGCATGCACACACATACAGACCACGGACCATCACACATATCCCACATGTTCATGTAACACACACACATTCATACCACACTTCACATACACAGACACATCACATATACCCCATGTGTATACACCACTCACAGACCCCAACACGTTTATAACACACGCACTGTATAGAGTCCTCCAGAGGGCTGGTCACTTTGCCAGGGGAAAGCTTTGGAGGCAAGTAAGAGCGCTCACGGGCTAGAAGTGGGCGGGGCTTCTTGAGAGGCTGAAGGCGGAAAGGGGGCGGAGCCTCACAGAACTGGGAGCAGGAAGTCTCTCTGGCACCAAGTCTCAGCTCAGGTCCTCGGCCTCCAGCGGTCACTGGGGGTTCAAGCCACTCTGCACGCCCGTGTCTTTGTCTCCACCCCTCTACCGTCGGGGAGGCGGCTCCTTGTTTTCCACCCCTCAGATGTCGCTTCAGTGAGGTGTGGCCTGCCCCATCCCCACCCTCAGGACCCCAAATTTAGCTCTAAATCTTTTGCGTTTCGGCTCTGACTACCGACCACCTTCTTTATTTGCTTTCCCGAGCCCGCCACGCGGGTCCTGGCACGCAGCTGACCACCCGTTCTGACGGGCCGCGTGTCCACTCCCCGTTAGAGAGGAGGGCTGGGTTCACCAGACATAAACCGTGGCTGCCCCAGTTTGCCTCCTGGGCTTTGTGTTTATCTAGAACAATCAATCAAAAAGAACTTTCTGGAAGCTTGGCTTGGTGAGGCCCTACTAACTCAAAGGAAAGGTTAACCCCAAGGCTGTGTGGCACCACAGCCAGAGCGTTGTGGGCGAGCCCACCACCACCAGCCCAGTCCTGCGCTGGGTCCCTGATCCACCCCCTCCAGTAGTCTTTTGTGTTCCTGAGCACAGCATTTTGCTCTCTGCATTTCTGAAAGATGAAATCAAAACGCTTGCATAAAATTAAAGCCACATGGGCCACGAGGTAGCTCAGTGGGTCAGGAGCATCCAGACCTGGATATCTGAGTTCAATCCCTGGAAGCCCACATGTGGAAGGAGAGAAAGCTGTCTTCTGCCCTCCCACCAGGCATGCGTGCATACTGCTGCAGTCCGCCTGCTTGGTTGCTGATAAATGACCATGAAACGGCTTAAGGGAACAAGGGGATTGTCTCTTATGATTACGTGTTACAGTTCTGAGTCCGACTTGACAGGAGAGCACGCACCAACACCAGGGCCGAGGGAACTGACCGCACCATCACCACACAACGGCTGAGAGATGGACAATCCTAACTTGCCAGACCAGGAGGTCTGGCCAAGTGTACACAAAGATCCCAACTCCTTCAACCAGTCCTCCAGCTTTTATTCCGGGGCTTAATCCCACCCACCGTAGGCTGGACCCTCCCCATCAGCCAGACAATCTCCCGCAGGTTTGCTCCAGGCCCAACTCAACCACTAATTCTCCACAAATGTGCCCAGAGCTCAAACCCTTGACCATCAAGTTGACACCTGTGCCTTACTATGACACATACCTCTCTCTCTCATCAAACAATTAAAACATATAGAATCCTTTAACAATAACAACAAAACTAAGATGCCATAGGCAGATTTAACTTACCTTTTTAAAACTTTATCTGTCTGTCTGTCTATCTATCTAGTGTGTGTGTGTGTGTGTGTGTATGTGTGTGTGTGTGTGTGTATCAGAGGACACTGTGTGTCCCTGTGGAGGACCAAGGGTGACTTAGGGAATCACCCTGGATTGCTTCTACCTCTTTTTTGCTTCCTTCTGGAATTTTCTGGGCTCTGCCTACCAGGGGCCAGAAGTCCAGGCCTCTGCCCTTTCTGATTTCTTTTCTTTTTTTTTTTCTTGATGTATACTAAAATAAGGTTATTTACTTAAAAATTATATATTGGACATAATCTATATTTAGAACAAAGCAATTAAATGTAAATTTAATAAGGCACTTTTAAACTAGATGCTGTACAGAACACATTTAGTGTTATATATCAAAGATGATTCTATAAATTTTGATATTGCGTAATAAAACTGCTTACTTCTGCCTTTTCCGCCTTTCAGGGCAGAGTCTTAACCCTTGAGGCGTCTCTTCAGCCCCACAGGCAGATTGAGAGAGGCTTGAAGGCCACCATGTGCTGGCTCCTCTCCTCGCTGCACCCCTCTTCCGGACCCCGGGGAAGTGCTGGCCCTGTCTTCCTGCCAGGCACCGGCAGGCACTTGTGCAGGACTGTTTTGGTCAAGTCAAGGGTCTGGTTGAGCCTCTGGCTACCATCCTGAGGCATGTCCAGAAAATAAAGTGGTTTAGGGGCTGGAGAGGTGGCTCAGGGGTTAAGACTCGCAAGAAAATAAAGTGATATAAAAACAGAAAAAAAGGTTTTGGAACATCTGTAGCCAGGTACTGTGGAGAAATTGGTTTGGTTTCCCCCAAAGGAGCCCCCCAGAGCGTGATAGACACAGCGTGGCCTCCCACGGGGGAGGGAGATCGGGCTGTGGGTCACCGAGGCAGGCAAAGGGGCAGCGGGGAGGAGCGTGGCGTCTCTGTGGGGTCCCCTGGAGTCTGTGCTTACGCTGCTCGGGGCACGCATGGTGGAGAGTTCAAAGGTGCACAGGGCGGGCGACCCGAGAGCAAGCAATCCCAGAGCTCACATCTGCGGGTCAGCGATCGCACTCTGAATGCCCAGATGTGCCCAGTCAGAGAGCACTGCGGGTGGGGCACAGACACAAAGGACCAGCCAGGTCCGTTGATCAGAGGACCAATCCTGCATGCAAGGACAACGGTCAGCGCTCTTCGAGACAGACTGGAAAATTCCGCCACAGGCGAGTGTCACACTGAAAATGCCTGCCATCCAGTGTGTGGGGAAATCACAAGGGAAGCTGAGAAGTGGGCGGGTGACCCACAGGCAGGAGCGTCCGTCACTAGAAACAGACCAGAAGTGACAGGAGCCACGGATGTGTGGGCGTCAATCGGTAAACTGCCCTTGCAAATGCTCTACATCTAGGAAAGAGACGACAGAAGAGGACGGCTTGAGTTGCGCGCCTCACACTCTGACAGAAGCAGCCACCGCAAGAAGGGCTGACGGTGGCCCGCAGTTGGAGGGTGCAGTCCGTCATGGTGGGGAGACATGGCCGCAGGAGCGTGAGGCAGCTGGGCGCAGCGCATCTGGTCAGGAAAAGGAGAGGAGAAGCCTGGTGCTCAGGTCTCTGCCTCCTTTCTCTCCGGGCAGGATCCTCTGCAGGAAGATGCCGCCCTTGGTCAAGGGAGGTCCACCCACCTGAGTCAACTCAACCCCCTTGCAGACAGGCTTGCCTCCTGGAGATCTAGTTTCTGACAGTCTTGACTGTCACAGAGGTAAATATGTGAATCAGATAAAACACAGCAATCTGCCGGCTGGAAGAAGACAGAGATCACGGACAAAACCAGTGAAGGGGCCCAGGGCGCCCCTCACGTGCCCGGGATCCAGGAAGAGGGGCTGCAGAAGGTAACACAGTTGGAGAAAAATGATCTTAAGGTTTCCAAATTTGACGAACAGCAGAAATCCACGGTTAAGAGGAGTGATGCGTCACCCCCGACATTAGCACACGGGCTGTGGTGGGTTTCTGAAAACTCTTGGTGGAGAGAAAATGGAGTAGACGGCCAGCCCCATGCTGCCGCCCCCTCTGCGCTCTGGGCCCTCGGCAGCTCAGCCGTCACATCAGCACACCTGCTTCATCCACGTGGTCTGCTTTGCCTCTCTGGGATGGGACCGGTCTCTCTTTTATGCCCAGCCATGGACACCCCGGGGGGCGGGCACCCTGGTACCTGGGCGAGAGAAGGGCTCACAGAAGGCACAAATGGGAAGACGGGGGAGGGACATCATCCAAATGCTGGAAAAGGTTATATTTGGCAAAAGCCAGCTGTCAGACATGGCGGCGATGGTTTTTTTCTTCTCCAGATATCCCCCTCCTCCTGCCAAAAGAGCGGGAAGGAATTTCACCAGGATGAATAATGATAAACTTCAGGAAGCAGGTAAAGAGCTCAGGTTTCAGAAGGTTGGTGATTCCAGAAGCTACTTCAGAAAGGAAAGGTAAGTGTTAGTGTCTCTTTCAGGCGACCTCAGTCAGTAATGACCACTCGAGGCGGATGTGGTAGCGAGGGGCCGTGGGTTTGCAGCATGCACAGGAGTAAGTAAGATGTGGCCGCCAAGTTCTGCAGCCGCACGCGAGCAGCAACGCACTTTGCCGGTCGGCCGTGACGAGCCACCAGACCAACAGCCAAGTGGAAGCAGAGGTGGTCAGAAAGCAGCCAGGAAAAGATGCGCCAGGACGGGGACGGCGAGTCGAGCAGCACTGCAGAGCGAGTTGGTGGATTCCAAGCAACAGCACCGTTGCCTTGGAGCTCCCAGCACCTTGGTTAGAGACGCCTCGAGGCCAGGTGTCATGTGCTGACTGCGGGACATGAACTTGAACAGACACCAGATGTGACGGGTAGAAAATGATACACCACGCGGATACCACAGGGGGCCTGGTGGGCCTCGCCTGTCAGGCCAAGGGCACCATGGGTGAAGAACATGGCCACCAGGCCACAAGGGCACCATGGTGAAGGTATCGCAAACACAGAACGACCCTCCAGCTTAAAAGACCAAGTCAGGGGCAGGGAAACCACATAGAGACGGCAGAGCCTGGGACTCAACCCCAAGGGGCCGACTTGCAGCTGTCTGACAAGACCAGCCCTATATCTAGGTCAGCTCTGGATGTAACTAGAGACCCAGGCTCAAAACGGAAGGTGGAAAGATGATCGATGAGGATTCCTGATACACTGCTGGGCTTTCCCATGTTGTGTACCTACGTTCATGTGCATCTGCAGGCACGTGTTCATCTGTGAACATGTATACAGTGTGCATATATCCTATGCACACACACATATAAAAATAGAAATAAAGGAAAAGAAAAAGGGTCAAATCAGGAACAGCTTGTTCTCTGACCCAAGAGTATTGAACTTGCCAGTGTCCATTATATACCAGGCCTTAAGAGCACCGCCAGTAACTGTCTACTTTTAGGAGTAACTGGTAGTATCCGGAACAGGGGTAATCTCTCATCACGCCTGTGAGTCAGTCTTCAGAAGAACGAAAGGGAGGTCTGAAGTTAATATATAACGGAGTGTACAAGCATTCGAAAGTTAGAGAGTAACTGAACAGGACTTGCTCATTCAGGAACTAATAAGAACCCGATGTGGTCCGTATTTATTCCACTAATTTGTGTTTCTTCTCCCCTCAAAGCTCGGTGTAGCTCGTGCCTCTGAGTGGCGGATGTGATCTCACGCTACCTCGCCAGAGTCCTCGGGATTGTGGATCTTGGGGTGCTCAGCATGGAACCCAGTGACATCCATGTCAAAGAGCCGCTGGTGGTGTGGGGTGGTGTGGGGTGGTAGTGAGGATGGTAGAAAGCACCGTGAGGAACCAAGGAGACACGACAGGAACTTTCTGAAGCCAAGAACGGCAGGCCGGGGCCCTGATAGAGACCTGGGTCGCTCGTGGTTCTTGAGGCTGAGGGAAGGGTGAGCACCCCGGGTGGGCTTCGAGGCCCCTTTCCCCGGCTTGCAGAAGGCCTCAGCCTGCTCGTGTCCTCTGAGGGTCTCTCCCTATGGTCACGCTGAAGGGGCGGGTTTCAGGACGCGGGTTTTCCTGGTAGTTACAATGGCTTTTCCCTTCTTTCCCCTGCCCCTCTCTGACCCGTGCCTTCTGTGGAGGGCTGCCCACTCAGGACAAGACCCCGGCCTCACCTGCAGGCTGGCACTCAGGACAACACCCCGGCCTCACCTGCAGGCTGGCACTCAGAACAAGACCCCGGCCTCACCTGCAGGCTGGCACTCAGAACAAGACCCCGGCCTCACCTGCAGGCTGCCCACTCAGGATCAAGACCCCGGCCTCACCTGCAGGCTGCTTCTCTCCTGCTGCACTGGCTGGAGCCTGACCTGGCGTCTACCCTGGCTGCGCATCTGTCTCTGTCTGCAGTGGGTCCCTGGTCCCTGACTCCTGGCAGTCAGGTGCCGACTACCTGCTACCCTTGTGTGGCTGTGAAAGAACACCCCAACCCAAGCGACTTCAAGGGGAAAGGGAGATTCGTTCGGCTTATGCTTCCAGGGGGGAATCAATCTTCCATGGCGGAACAGGCCTGGCTGGTGGCAGAAGCCAGAGGTGGCCTCGGTCACTGCAGACACCACGGAGGCCGAGAGCTGCTGCTGCAAGCTCAAGCGCAGACTCCCTCGCTCCAGCAGGGCGGGCTGACCCACCTCAAGGCCCACCCCAGTGACCGCCTTCCTCCAGCAAGGTGCTGGGACCGTCCCAAACACTGGCGGCAGCTAAGGATTCCAACACGCGAGCCTGTGGGAGCAACTCGCGTTTCAGACCAGGACACCGGCACGAGCCCCAGGCCCATTAACGACACTGGACTGCATCTGCCCAGAAGCAATCGGGGTCCGCTGCCCTGGCCAAGGTAGGGTGTCCCCGCTTCCTCTGCCTCTCTCCAGCTCTGAGCCCGCGGCTTCCCCTGTGACTTCCTGTTGAGGGCGCTGTGCTGTCTCGGGGTTCTTAGGACGCCAGCGTGTTTCAGAGCTGCACCCGATCCCACTGGGAAGTCCCTCGCTAAGCCAGTGGCGTGGGGACTCCGGGTGCGGACTCCCTGTCCTTCCACGGTGGTGCTGTCTGACGGCCTCAGCCCTGCGTCACCTCCTCATGCACCCCAACCCGCGGCTGTAGCAGGGCCTCTGTGACCCTTGGTTGTGGGCAGCACCATGGTGCCCCCTGCCAGCCTGACCCAGACCTGGAAGGAGGGCGTGAGAAGGCTCTGGAGGTCCTCAGGGCACACGGCCTTGGCTGTGGCGAGTCCCTCCTGTTTGGCCCCGGCGTGTCCGACTTCTCCCTAGTGCCAGGACACTGCCATCTGGCCTCCTTGCACAGGGACCCAGCCTTCCCCGGCGTCCTGTGATTCTCCTGGTGCAGGCGGCCCACCCTCTGTGCCCGAGCAGTGCGGAGAAAGGAGGCCACGAGTGGCTCAGGGCCTGGCGCAGAGGGGCAGCTTGGAAGCTCATCTTGGCCATCGAAGGAGCTTAGATTCTCGGCCAGCCCCTTCTTTTTAGGGAAGACTCGTCAGTCCCACCAAGAAAGATGTCTATTGGGCTTGGCTCGTGGTGGGGACGGGGCAGCCCTCCCTCTCTGTCACTCCACTCGAGGTGGAAGGATCAGCTCACAGCCAACAGGGCACCAGACCAGCCTGACCAAATGGCTCAGGAGGCAGGATTCCCCAGGTTGTCATAAGAACAAAGTGCAAGTCAATGTTTACCCAGAGAGCACCTCGGCAGAGCAGCCTCCAGCAGCTGCCAATCAATGCGAACCCTTTGCTGTGGGCACCCGCCCCAGGCGAGGGTCCACACCCCAGGACCTGGGCTTGGATCTGGTTGTCAGTACAATGTGTTCTGGTTGTGCATAAAATGCACGTGCCGTTGGAGGGGGGAAAGCCACTATTTCTTCAGCATATTCTCAGTGTTCTGGCGTTACAAGAAAAACAATTTTCCCTATAGAAAGAAAAAAGAAGAGAAGAAAGGGGGCTGGTACACCATGGGGCAAAGCCCGTGGCCCTCAGAATGTGTAACGGGAACCGTCGACTACTCGGAGGGAGGGAACCGTCCTAACAGCTTGTATGGAAGACACCTGACCACGCCCTGCAGGTGAGGAACCAGCGGCCAAAGGAAGGCTGGGGGGGCGCATGACCCCTCACAGTGTCTGCTGCCTGCATACCACATGTGGGGACAGCCAAGACCAGGGCTTGGCGCCCCGAGCCTGGACGCTTTTAGGAGTGATTAAAGACTTCAAAAAAAACTTTATTTAATTATTTAATCTATGTATTCATTCATTTATTCAGTAACTCAGTGTGCGTGTGTGTACCTGTGTGTGCGCGCGCGTGTGTGTGCGTGTGTGTCTTTCTCAGAGGACACCGTGTGTCCCTGTGGAGGACCAAGGATGACTTGGGGAATCATTCTGGGTTGCTTGTACCTCCTTTTTGCTTTGCTCTAGGATTTCCCAGGCTCCGCCCACCAAGGCCATCACCATTTCTATCTGGTGTTTTTACTTGGGATCCCAGCATCTTTTTTAAAAAAAACTATACACAGTTGGGCAGCCCCTCCAGGCATACGGAGAACATACTGCGAAGTGGCTGGATTTCTTGTATAAGGGCGGCAAGCTTTTCTCCCGGTTCCTGTAGAAAGCACCAATCCTCTAAAGCACGCTCAAGAGCTCTCTTGTTTTAGTGTTCTCCAAGGTTTCATAGGATTTCCAGCACCGGGGGGAAGGCTCTGTAATTCTAGCAAATCCTGTGTGGCCCCTTGCACAGCCTCGCCTAGATCAGGCTTTCCACCCCCTCTGCTGGGTCCCAGACAAGGTGCTGAGGCCAGCCAGGGGAGGAGGCCAGGCTCCAGGACCCCAGGGCTCTCTTCCCATCAGGGGACTTAGTCCCCCAGAAAGGTAACTGAGTCACCCAGGGGAACTTCCTGGATCTTAACAGGGAGAAAGAGAAGCTGGACTGACAGAGTGGCATGCCTGTCTCAGCAGGCAAGAGGGCATGACCTTGGTGTTGGAGGACAGTGCCCATCAGCGCCCTCTGGTTCTAATGGACCCCCAGCCTGTGGGATGGGCAATCAGGGGGCGACAGAAGCTGTGACAGATAGGGTGGGCCAGCTGTTGCAATTCGCCTGCATGGTTGCTGATAAACGACCATCAAACAGCTTAAGGGAACAAGGGGTTTATTTTCTTACTGATAGTCTGGTTATAGTCTGTCAAGCTTGACTGGAGAGCACACACCAATACCAGGGCCGAGGGAACTGGCCACACCAAATGTACCTAATGGCTGAGAGAGGGATGATCCTTACTTGCCAGACCAGCATGTCTGGCCAAGTGTACACAAGGATGCCGACTTCCTCAATCAGCTCTCTGTACTTTATTTCAGGACCTAATCCCACCAACCTGGGCCCTCCCCATCAGCTAGAGAATCTCCTGCAGGTTTGCTCTGGGCTTAACTCAACCACTAATTCTCCACAGATGTGCCCAGAGTTCAAACCCTCAACTGTCAAGTTGACACCTGTGCCCAACCATGACACCAGCTCAAGTGGATGTGGGGCGTTGGGGTGAGCAGCCGAGCACTGAGCTTGGGGCCTGTCCGGTTCCTCCTCCCAGAGTCTTGTTCTCTGCGGGGCAAAGGGCAACTTCCT
This sequence comes from Typhlomys cinereus, assembly GCA_023101885.1. Lineage (NCBI taxonomy): Eukaryota > Metazoa > Chordata > Mammalia > Rodentia > Platacanthomyidae > Typhlomys > Typhlomys cinereus. The sequence goes on along the minus strand of JALPQD010000914.1, from coordinate 291,319 downwards.
GTTGGGCCAGAGCCCCGGAGGCTGGAGCAGGTGGCCTGGCAGGGAGGCTGCAGGGCCTGGACAGTCATGGTCTTACGTATGAATTACATCTCTTTTTTATTGTTTTTGTGTGTGCATGCATCCGAGTGTGTGTGTGTGTGTGTGTGTGTGTGTGTGTGTGTGTGTGTGTATGCGTGTATGCATATGCATATGTGTGTGTGTATCAGAGAACACTGTGTGTCCCTGTGGAGGACCAACGGTGACATCAGGAATCATCCTGGATTGCTCTTCCTTCATTTTTGCTTTGCTCTGGGGTTTCCCGGTCTCTGCCTTCCAGGACCAGAAGAGCAAGCCACTGCCATATGCTTTTTTTTTAAATGTCATTTTTATTTTTATTTTTTTATTTATTCAATTGCGCGTGTGTGCGTGCGTGCGTGCGTGCGTGCGTGTGTGTGTAGAACCATGGGCGAATTTGGGAACCACCATGGACCACCTCCATCTCCTCCTTGTTTACTCTACAGGCTCCGCTCTACTAGGACCAGAAACACAGGCCGTCCCCTGTGGATCCGAACTCAGGACCTTCTGCCTGCAAGGCAGAGCCTTAACCCCTGAGCCACCTCTCCATCCCCGCCACTTCCATTTGCATCTGCTGTTTTTATGTGGAATCTGGGATCTGAAGTCAGGTCCTTCTGCTTCTGAAGCAGCTCTCAGGCCCCACGAATTGCTGTTTTTGTCGCTTGAACCAAACACCTGAGAAAAGCAACTTAAGGATGGAGGGTTTTTAGCTCATTGTCTGTGGGAACATCCATCATGGTGGGGAAGTCAGGACGGCAAGAGCCTAAAGAGACGGGTCACATGATGACACACAGGAAGCAGAGATCTGGGTGCTGGTCACATGATGACACACAGGAAGCAGAGATCTGGGTGCTGGTCACATGGGGACACAGGAAGCTGCTGCTCTGTCAACCCCTTCTTAATTTTTAAAAATGACATTTATTTATTCATTCATTTGTGGTATACACGTGTGCACATACATGTGTGTGTGTGCATGTGCCTGTGTGCACGTGCATGTGTGTTTGTGTGTTTGTGTGTGTGTTTGTGTGTGTGTTTGTGTGTGTGCGCGCATGTGTCTGTGTGTGTGCGTGCATGTGTGTGTGCGTGTTTGTGTGTGTGTATGTGTGTATGTGTTTGTGTATGTATGTGTGTGTATGTGTGTGTATGTGTGCATGCGTTTGTGTGTGTTTGTGTATGTGTGTGTGTGTGTATGTGTGTGTATGTGTGTGTATGTATGTGTGTGTGTATGTGTGTATGTGTGTGTGTGTTTGTGTATGTATGTGTGTGTGTGTGTGTGTGCGCTCTGGTGCACTGTGGAGGTCAGAAGGCAGCCTTGGCAGCTGGCTCTTGCTTCCCACCACGAAGACTGAAGCGGGTCCTCCGGCCTCACAGCAGGTGCCTTTGGCTCTGTTTCTCCTTCTTTCCTGTCTAGGGCCCTGAAATGGGGCTGCCCACGTGCCCAGGCTCTCACCCACACAGTTAATCCAGGGAGGTGTCCCCGGGGAGGGCGGTCCTGGCAGGCTGGCTGCACAGAAGCTGCCCAGGCCTCCCGAGGGTCTGCAGGGAGAGACACACAGACCCTGCTGTGTGGGGGCACAAGAGTCTGTCTTTGCCACGTGGGCTTGCTGGTTTGGGGGAGCACAGACCTGCTGAGAAAGGGCACAAGAGGCGGCGGGAAGGGGCTGACAGGCGGGTGAGCCATTGAGTCTGGGTGGCGGAGCTCTGGGTGCTGGTCACTCGGCAGGTGACTCTCCTGCCTTGGGGTGTGGGTGGTGACGGAGACTGTGGGTTACGGCCTGTCAAGTCGGTGGTCCCCACTGCTGCCCACAGGAACCCTTCTGTCTGCATGGCAGCCCCCCATGCTGGGGGAGTGCTTTTCACCGCGCATCCGCTGCCAGTCAAAGCTGCCGGGACACGGACCGCAAAGGTCGCATCCGCGTCCTTCTGGAGCTGCAGCTGACCCACTCGCCGGCTGTCTCCCTGAGCTCACGGGCAGAGCTGCCCTGGGGGTGACCTGTGCAGGCCCTGCGCACGGGTCAGGGGCTGGGGGGCAGGCCAGCAACCTCTTTCCCTGTCCCGGCATCTGTGAGCTCGGGGCTCCTTCCTGTAGTGCCAGATGTCAGCCAGAGACTCCGGGGCCTTCCAAGGCGGCCGGGCCGCCCCTGGGCCCCTCCTCTCTTATTGCCCGACCTCACCAGCCTGGGAAAATAAGGTGCAAGGTGGGCTTTATGTGGGTGCCACTTGGGTGGAAGGGACCAGAGACCCCACAGGACTGCTCACTCCTGCCCCATGTCGGCGCACTGACCCTGCTTCCTCCTGTAAAGGACGGTTCAGGTGCCCGTGGTTACTGAGGGCTGCTGACGTGATGTGTGGATTGGATGAGGGGGAGCTGGTGGGGGAGCTGACCTGGGCGTGGGGGAGCTGAGCTGGACGTGGGGGGAGCTGACCTGGGCGTGGGGGAGCTGAGCTGGACGTGGGGGGAGCTGATCTGGGCGTGGGGGTAACTGATGTGGAGAATAGCTGACGTGGTCGTGGGGGGGTAGCTGATGTGGGGGTAGCTGACCTGAGCATAGGGGTAACCGATATGGGGGTAGCTGAGTGGATGTGGAGTTGCGCAGTTGGCATCACTGACCCCACGCTGTGTCCTCGAAACACTGAAGGCCACTGGGTGCAGCCAGACCCCGGGGGAGGGAAGATGGGTCCCCGAGGCCCGCGGGTGGGTGGGAAAGGCCTTGCGACTGCTCTGTCCTCGGCGTCATAACATGCGGGCAGAGGGGTCACGGCGGGAGGGGCTGGCCCCGGAGCTTGTCCAAGGCTGCCCCTTGGGAATCCGTCCCATCCTCCGTCACGGCCTCCCCGGGCCTGGAGCCACTGAGCCGGGCTGGCCGGGAGGCGGCGGCCATCAGCAGGTGTCCGTCCTTGCTGCTCAGCCAGGCACTCTGGGTGGAGGCTAGCCTCGTGTGTCATGTGTGGGTGACCCCGAGGGGCCAGCGCCCCCCCCCGGGAGCTTGTGACTCATTGTCCTACCCCACGGGGTGACATGGGAAGCAGCAGAGTCAGAGGGCGGGAGGGGAGGCAGCAGCCAGAGTGTTACTGGGCTTCTGTGGAAATGTAAGCCAAGGGCTGAGGTGAATGTTGGGGGGCTGTGGGCCAGGGGAGGTCTCCACGGGAGCCCTGGCTTCCGGCCAGAGTTAGATGACAGAACGAGAGGGAGCAGAGACGGGACTGGTTGCTTGCCCATGAAAACTCAGCTCTCGGCCAATCAGAGGCCCTGCCTCTGTCTCAGAATTGACTGTCCCCAGGGGACCTATCTTGCCCTGGCCAGTAAGATATTCAGGGGTCAAAGCATCTCAGCGTATGGAAAGCGGAAACCCAAATGCTGTGATTAGCATACGATTAGCATATGATTAGCATAGGCTGTGCCTACCAGCAGGGCCCCAGGAGCCTCCCAGCTTCCAGAAAGGTCCTTCCTGGTGGGATTTGTTGATGATTGCCTCATGAGGCCAGCTGGCTGCTCTGTCTCCAGCCTTTCGTCCTTTCTCCAGGCAGTGACGGTAGCAGAAGCCTGGCCGGGCTGGATGGCTTCCTGTGAAGCGGTTCCTCTGCAGCCCCCGCCACTTCCCAGAACCCTGTCCTGAGGTCAGGTTACAGAGGAGGAAAGCCAGGCCCAGGAGACCTGCAGCGGCCACACTGTGGTCTCCCGTCTTCCGCTGAGTGGGTGCGGGAAGAGGCCTTGCAGACCCTCAGTGAGGAGGCCCCTCCCACCCCCCACTTCTTGCCCCTGTCTTGGGGTCCTCCAGGTCTACCCTGGGGTCCTCCACAGCTGCTCTTGGTCTTCTCAGTGTATGCGGGGACGGGGGCGGGGCGGGGATGCAGGGACTGGTCCTCCAAGCAGCCCTCAGGACTCCTCGGCCCCCCTTAGGAACGTCCCAGGCCCCCTCGTTTGAACAGTCTGTCTTCCAAGATGCTGCTTTTCAGACTTCTTCAGCCAGGAACATCCACGTCCCCGATGCGGTCATAGCCACCATGGGACTGTGGAATGCTCTCTCTCTCTCTGTGTGTGTCTCTCTCTTTCTCTTGCTCTCTCTCTCTCTCTCCTTCCCTTTTTCCCTCCCCCCTCTTGCTCTTTTGCTCTCTCCCCTCCCTCCCTCTCTCTCTCTCTCGCTCTTTGGCTTCCCCCCTCTCTCTGTCTCTCTCCCTCCCTCTCTCTCGCTCTCTCTCTTGCTCGCTCTCTTACTCTCCTCCTCCTCTCCCTCCCTCTCCCTCCTCTCTTTCTCTCCTTCCCTCTCTCTTTCTCCTCTCTCCCTCTCTCTCTCCTCCCCCTCTCTCATCCCGCTCTCTCTCCCTCTCTCTCTCCCTCTCCCTCTCTTTCTCTTCCTCTCGTCTCTCACTCCCTCTCTCTCCTCTCTCTCCCTTCCCTCTCTCCTCTGCTGTCTCCCTCCTCGCTCTCTCTCTCTCTCTCTCATCTCTCGCTCTTTGCCTCCCCCCCCTCTGTCTCTCTCCCCTCCCTCTCTCTCTCCTCTCTCCTCCCTTCTCTCTCCCGCCCTCGCCCCCCCTCTCTCCTCTCTCTCCCTCCCTCTCTCTCGTCT